>VYZS01061267.1:0-22228 GCA_013400695.1 Neodrepanis coruscans
TAAAGGTGGTACTATTGTCTAATTATCGCAAGAGAATGTATCTACAAGTGTGAAAGACTGGAATGCTAATGGCTCAAACAATCAAGGTGGAAACCAATGAAGTGCAAAGTAATGTCCTGGGTGCTGAAGGCTTGCACAGCCACCACTTCAGGCTGTAAGCTGGGTGTTGAACAAGATAAGAAAAGAGGTAAATCCTGCGAGGTGATGTTTCTTTGTCTTTACACAAATGACTCAGCTGTCATAGCTCCACTCCAGGGAAGTACCAAACATTCACATGCAGGTGCAAGGTATTCATCTCTGGTGATGGACCATAATGGACTCCCCTGCACTGACATAACAGGCAGGTGAAACATCTTAGAAGGAGTCACAAATTCATGAAATGTCCCATAAACTAGTATTACATCATCAGTTGTAAAACACCCTGCCCCAGGGGAGGTACCAGGGGTGTTCCCACCTAGCCTAAGCCAAATAAAAGACATATGGGCACCTTCCCTCACCCATGGACTTCTTCCCTCACCATCAGGTTTATTCCTTCCTGACATGGATTTCATACCTCCCCACCATGGGCTTTTTCTCTTACCACCCTGGGCTTCCCTCAAAAGATCCAGACTGCAACTATCCCTTTGTCAAGACTGGGACTCTCATCACCAAGAAGACCAGCAGAAGAGGATCAATGGGATGCCATTGGAAGGCACAGAGTGGTGATATTTTCTCTACTTAATCTATCTCTGTCCCTCTTTCTCTTCCCCACCCCTCTTTTTCCTATTTCTTTCTATCTCTACCTCATGTTTACTGTTAATAAGAATCTGTACTATTCACTTTGGTGTATGGTCTTGTTTGCACATTCATTCAGGCAGAGGCATCCCTCTCTAATAATTTAAAGAACCTGATGATAACATAACCAAATACTACTTATTTAAAAAAATTTGTAATATTCATTGTACATTATTAGAGGTGACTTAATGGACCACAGAAGAAAAGTAGAAATTAAAACTGATACTAAATATCTGTCTTTCTAGATTTCACCAGATTGATTTTAAGTTTATAGACTAAGTGAATATAATACTTATGAGACTACAGTTTCATGAAGATGTTTTGATTTATACTGGTGGAGCTAAATTGTAATACTTGAAGATTTTCTTTAAGTAAAAAGTGTAGATTTCTTACCAGGAAATGGAAAGTGACCAAATAAATGCAGCACCTAGAGACAGAAAACATCATGAGGAATATAACATTTTTCTAAAACTCATAATATGTTTAAAATAAGAAGAGATTCTGTGAGAGTGGTCTGCAATCAGAAAAATAATTGCAAACTGATTTTTCATATGCTTTAAAAATTTGAGAAATAGAAACCAAGAGAAGGGAAGATCATATGCCAGAAACACAATCCAGTCAGCCAGTTAGATAATCAATTTGGCAACATAGCAAGGACAAACAAATCAATGATTCTATCTTCAAATGAAAACGAGTATGTTTATTTAAAAACATTTGCATCTTTAAGATAAACACAACCTTCTTTCACATCAGTTAAAATTCAAAATCTTGTTGGTTTTTATACTTTTTCCCCCTAAATAATTACTTTTGCATTGACTTACTTTGCCCTTACCTGACTGTAGTGGTTTGACCCTGGCTGGATGCTAGGTACCCTCTAAAGTCTCTCTTCTTGCTCCCCTGTGCAAAAAAGAGGGAAAATAATGTCAAAGAGTTTCATAAATTGAGATAAGGACAGAGAGAGGGATCCATTTCCAATCATCATCATGGGCAAAACAGACTCCAGGTGGGGATATTAATCAAATTTATTACTGACAGAATCAGAGCAGGAGAATGAGAAATAAAATAAATCTTAAAAACATCTCCCCCTCACCCCCTCCTTCCAAGTTCTACCTCCTCCTCCCCAGAGGCAGGGAGACAAGGAAGGGAGGTTATGATCAATTCTTGTTTCTACTGCTTCTCAGGGATAGGAATCTTTCCTCCTGCTTCCCTTGGGGTCCCTCCCATTGGAAATAGTCCTTCATGAACTTCTCCAGCATGAGTTCATCCCACGGGCAACAGTTCTTCATACACTGCTGCCAGATGAGTCACTTTCCCCTGGGATACAGTCCTTCAGATACAGGCTGTCCACCACAGGGCCACAAGTCTCGCCAGGAAAACCTGCTCCGGTGTGGGCTCCTCTCCCCATGGTTCAGCAGGTCCCTGCCAGGACCCTGCTCCAACATGGGCCTCCCATGGAGTCACAGCCTCCTTCCAGTATCCACCTGCTCCAGCATGGGCTCCTCCATGGGCTGCAGGTGAATCTCTGCACCCCTGTGGTCCTCCATGGGCTACAGGGGCACAGCTGCCATGATCGGCACCATGGGCTTGCGGGAGAACCTCAGCTCCTGCACCTGGATCACCTCCCGCCCCTCCTTCTGCACAGACTTTGGTGTCTGCATTGTTGTTCACATGTTCACACTCTGCTCTTCTCTGGCTGCCGTCTTTGCACAACTATTTTTTTTCTTCCTTCTTAAAGACGTTATCACAGAAGTGTCACTATCACTCATGATTGGACTGGCCTTGGCCAGTGGCAGATCTATTCTGGAACCAGCTGGCATTGGCTCTCCTGGACATGAGGGAAGCTTCTGGCAGCTTCTCACAGGAGCCACTCCTATAGCCCCCACCGTGACCAAAATCTAGCCACAGAAACCCAATACACTAACCTTGAGCACAGACTGGCTGTCAGAAAGGAATCATCTGCTGACACCCCACAGCTTTCCTTAGAACTCCCTGCAGTAGGAGATCAGTTCACAGAACTCCTTCACCCTGAAGTTGCAGATTCAGATGTATCCTAATTGGAATTAAAAATAATTTTTTTTTTCTGATTGCTTTTCAGTAGCTTCTTATCTGTCAGGGACAGTTCCTAATGGACAAATGCCTGTGTGGATCACTAGTGGTATCTGTGGGTTGTCTTAGGAGTGGTGAGTCACTGCATTCACTAGGACAAATCAGCCATAGTCACAGGAGATCCTGTGATATGTGTGTTCTTCTTAGAATCTACAGATCATCCTACTTCATATGTAACTCAGAATTTCCTGCTCTTAAAACTGAACTGAACTAGACTGAGCTGTTTCTAGAATGTGGCAAAGAAGGATGCATTCCAGGATATGAACCTGAAAGCTTCCACCAGCTCTTATTGAATATTAACAGTCACTTAGGCCCTTGTGTTGGTGAATTCAACAAGGGAAGCTTCCAGTCATAAAGCCTGTGTAGTGTAGAGATGGTTCTTTTTAAACTCGAGCTATGTGGAGCAGGCATAAAATGCTCTTGTTCTGCCTGCAAGCAGTAACATTGTGTACCATGAAGGCAAGAAAAATCAAGGTTTGTCATTCTTATGTTTGAGAAATTTTGGGAAGGCTTCTTGAATCATACTTCCTGTGAAACAACTTGTTTCAAAAACAGTAACTGATGTTACTGTGGATTATGACAGTATTGTCTACAGTAAACTAACCCCCTCATAATCAAAATATTGTGGTGTTCATTTACCCTAGGGAAGAAAACCAGCTGGAGCCACAGCTGCACTGGGAGCAGGTGTCAAAGCCATACTGCTTGTTGCCTTTAGGTGTATAAGAAAATACCTATTTACATGGAGAAGCAAGACACTAGTATGATGGCATCAACTATGGAAACTAAAAGCTAGCATCCATAGATGAAGGTCAAATGAAATACAATTCAACTGTTTGAGTTGAATAAATGTAATAGTAAGTTTAGCAGATACACAAATGCATCAATTCTGCAAAACACAAGTGAAAATCTAAAACCAAATCTTTACTGCAAGACTTTGTCTTCCTATTACTCTGGAAGAGAGTGAATGTGAACAGCCTTCTCTGGGTATATAAGAACTGTGAAATGGTGAAATACCTCAGTGATTGTGTGCAATTGCAATGTATAGTAGATGGACAAAAATGAATTAATTACAAAATCCTACTCAATTCCTGTTTTCTGTTCCCCACAAGCAAAAGCTGCCTTTGTTTGTAAATTAGAAGTCACAAGGAAAGCTACAAATTTTGGCGGGAAACAGCTGCCAGAGAAGTACAAGAACACACAGCATATTTTCTGGCTGGCAGTAGGTAGATGTAAAAGGATCTAAAGGCACTCTGAGTTCTGGGAAAAAAAAGTCTTGGGAAAGACTCAAAATACTGCAGTTCAGAGTAGATGTGGGTTGTGAGAATCCTGGTGTTTTCTCAACCTGCTTTTCTGTCATTGGGTTTTTAGCTGCTTTGCAAAGTCTGAGTTCTAGTGATTGCTGTCCTCAGCTGTTCTTGGCATTATGTCTTATTGATAAAACTGCTAGGAAGCAGCCAAGTTCCGTCTTTCTGTCCACAGTTGCATTTCCCAAGTCAGGGTTTCAAGGCAAATTCCCTCAGCACTGATGGGAGCAGTATGCAGAGTTCATTACTTACTGTGAGTCACCCACCCAAGCTGCCAGAGAGAAAAAGTATTTTCTGCCTGTTTCTGGCTCTTGTTACTGTTGTGAAACAGGAAAAACAAGGCATCCTTTGACCCCGTTTTTATTTTTAGATGGATTTTCTCCTCTTGTCTTATTCAGAATTTGACATCTATAAAGCATGGGGATACTACTGACTTTTCTACTACTTTCACGACAGACCAGATCCCAGAAGTGTTTGGAAGGAACCTGTGGATGCCATCTACCCTGTCTCCTGCTTGAAGCAGAGCTCATCCTGGAACTAAGTCAGCTCAGCCATGACTTTGTCTAGCCAAGTCTGGAAAACTTCCAGGGATGTAGAGCCCTTTGCCTTTTTCTGCATATGCAGTGTAACATGAGTAGAAAGAGAAGGTGAACATAGCATTTCCTTGTTCACAAGTTTGTTTCAAATCAGGAAGTTAAATTTGCAACAATTAACCCTGTTTATACAAAATAAATCATGATGTTTTGTTTTATTGTCTTGATTTTTCATGAAGCATCAACTTCTAGAATCATATCAACTGAGAATGTGATCTTACTTTGCTTTATGTGTAAATTTGTAAATTTGTAATGGTATTGGTTGCAGAAATATAGTGTAAAGTGTAGCTTCAACATATTCCAAATTTCACAGCATACTCAGCAAAGCAGAAAAAATGCTCACTTGCTGCCAAGCAGGAATTTTCCAGCCATGCGGGGCTTTGAGGGAATCCAGAGACGGTAGCAAAATGCTTCAGATAGGTGTTGTTAATGAAAAGGTGCCGGAGCAAAGGATACTAAAGCAGCAATTCTTATTTCTACCCTGAGGTGTAAATAGTGGTAAGCTTGCAGCAGGTGCTTGAAGGAATGCTTACCTTTCCTTGATAGGACTGGAGCCTCTGGCACATTTTTTTTTATGTTCTTTTCCATTTAAACTCAACCCACAGCAAAGGTTTTCTGAGAAGTGATTATAATAGGATTACTGTATGGTGGGAGTAAATGTGCTTATTTGCAGTGTGACTAGAGAAGATGGAGTTGGAAGAGTAAAGGAATATTTTGTTTGATTGTCTGAATTCTCGAAATTCTGGGTAAAGGTTGATTGAGTTGGTTATTTTTACTTAAGGCTAGCTCCCTAATCATCTAGCAGAAATGTAGAGGAAGACCTCAGGGTGATGGAGAGCAAATGAGACAGGAGTCCACAATGTGATGAAGTTGCAAAAATTTACTATTGTACCAGATATATAAATAGGATATGACTTTTAAGGACAGGAAAATAATTCTGCTTCATGCAGCTTTGCTTACATTTGTGAATACTATGTCCAGGCTTAAAAATATTTTTGAAATTTGATAGAATCCTGGGCAGCTGACAGTAATCCTAAGATTTTGGGGAATCATTCCTATGGAATTAAAAAGGAATTTAAGTCTAAAAAGAAAAAGCTGAGGCTACACTCTGTTTCTTATCCTGGAATAACCTATGATATTTCAGTCATGCGAGACAGTTGCTGATGTAAAACAAAAGGGGTGTCCTGAAATCAAAATAACTGTCCTACTATTTAATTCTAAATGAGCTTTGGTGATTTGCCCTTTTTCAAGAGTGGCTTTATGTGCCATTTTAGGCCAGAGAAGTATTTTCTGCATCACAGAAAATTGTCAGATGCATCAAAATCAGGATGCTGGTAGGCACTAAACTCCCCCATATCAGCTTGTCTGCCAGCATGTCTTAAAAATACAAGTTATTCTTTCCCATAATTTTACATGTGAGATACTGTTTATGAGCAAACATAAACAAAGAATGTGTATTTCTTTCCATGTATAGCTATGCACAGAGATACCTGTATATCAGTCATGAAATGTGCTTTATCTAAAAACATTGATCTAGAAAGCATTAGTAGATGGGTAGATTACTAAAGACTGGTATGTTTGCTAGCTTGAGGTTCATAGCCATTCGCTTTAGGATAGTAAGGTGTTAACATCCTGGATTAAAAACAGGCAAACAGCTGATGATATAATTAGAAGCTACCAGACTGAATGCTTCTACCAACTCCAAAGAACTTCAAATTTTTTGCAGGCTGTCAGTTTACATGGTTTTAGTAAATAGTGCATTAAAATACTGGATTTATCTATAACTCGAGATTAAAAAAACAAACACCTCAGCTCTGTAGTTGTAATAGTTGTCCAACTGCTTTGGAAGCTGTTTATGAAAAGCAGACCCTTACCTAGTCTGATGTCTGCCCTTGGATGTTGCATCTCTAATGCATTTTCTGTAGATAAAAACATCATAGATGTCAAGAGGATGCCAGGTACATTGTGATGCTGCTTTAATGGATGACTAGAGTCTGTGTGGCTTCTTCCAAGAAAAGCATATAGTCTTTAAATTGCATGCTATTGTAACTCAGTTCTGCTCCAAACTAGGAGGAGCTGAAAAAAATTGATAACTGGAAGTAAAAATCTTTTCTTCTAGGCCTGTCTAGTTAGGAAAAAAAGAATTGCTTATTAAATATCCAATGAGAGAAATAAAGACACCATTTTTATTAGTCTACGTAAGAAAAGGATAAAGGTAAAAAGCTGAACAAAGTTTCAATTACTAAATGCTCCTTTTGAGGAGATTATTTTTCCCTAGGAAACAAATATTTATGAACATAATCAATCATAAGCTTTCTTTTTTCTTATTTGGAGAGAGAAGTAACATTTACATCAGAGTCATTCAAACTCTACTGGCATCCTTTTCCCAGCATTTCCTCTATTACGCTGAGTTAGGGACAGGAATCTATTTGGGGTCTGAGAGGTGCCCATGGAGGGTTGGGGAGGCCTTGCTGTCAGACACAGGGCTAACATGAGGAGTCTCTGTAAGCACCAGACACGAACATCAGGTAAGGAGGCAGAGAGAGTGAGAACTAGACATCACAACAAGTCTACTGGAAAAACATCTCAAGATCTCCTTGAGGGGAACAGGTTTCCCTGCATTGGGGCAATGGCTGCAGCAGCTCAGCCCCTAGTGGGAGGGGGTTCTGGTTCCTGGGATGGGGCCTCGAATGGGGAGGCCAATCAGCAATGAGTGACACCTGCCACTGAGGACAGGTATATAGACCCGGGGGGGGTCATGTGTTCTGGGAGCGGGTCTTTGGAATGAGTCTGTAACCTGCTCCCTGCACACAGAATAAACACACCATTCTCATAGTGAGAATTTGTTGTGAGTTTGGTTACCACAGGTCAACGCACAAGCTGCAAGAAAGCCAGGGGTAATATTGTGAAAGATCTGTTTCTGATGATACAAGTGGGAGCATGCAGAAAGTAAGAGTGTTGCTGCTCTGTGGTGTTTTGTGCTCTTGTGGTCCTTGTGTATCCTTGCTGGTGGCTTAATCCCAGTCAGGGGGATTGTTCTCCTGAATTCTTCAGTGCTGTCACAAATACAACTCATCAAGTACAGAAATTTCCACAAGCACATGACTTGTCTTGCCTTTACAGTTTTACTTCTCTCCACTAAATAAATACATTAAATTCAAGTTTACCTTCCTCTTCTGTAAGACCCTTAAAGACATTTTATGGTATGTATCTGGGTTAAGACAGCAGCTGTCAGGTCGGGTACAATGAATCTGATTATCACAACGGAAAAGTCAGGGGATGAGGCAGCACTTTCCTGAAGACTGATTCAGGATCATTTCAGATTTCATTTAGTCTCTGTACCAGGTAGACAAGAAACTTGAAGCATGCCTTCATGTATAAAAGCTCACAGATTTGATGATAAATGAATGCACATGCAACTTTTATTGGGAAAAATAACATGGACTCCATACATGACAGATGCTATGGGTTGCAGGATTTTTTTTTCTTCTTCTATTATGATTTGAAAGCAGGACATGAAAAATGGCATAGAAACCTAAATAGTGCTGCATAGCCAGGGCTGCTGTTAGTGCATATTATCTTTTTCCAAAGGCCTGGTCCAAGGCAGAGGTAGGGATTCTAAACATATTTACATATATATATATATATGTATATATATATATATATGGATGCATCTTTCTCCCCCTTCACTCTTCATTTTGATGAGAGTCTTGTGTCCTGGGAGGCAAATTCAGATGAGGTCTGCAAGGTTCTATTTCTTTGAGTTCATGCCTTTTCATATGGACTTTTTTTCTGAACATTGGCCTTATAGTAATTCCTTGTCCTTTGGCACAAAGAATTTTCCAATATTTGGAGGCTTTTCTGGCTTCTTTCCATCATTAGTGGAATTTTATAATCCTTGATATTTACTTGTTGCAGCTTTGTTAGCTTAATTCCCCTAACACACTATCAAAATAGACTTTTACAACCAACTTTTGAATTTACAGTAGCCAAGTCTGACTTTCCAAACAGTTATGTACAACACTAAACCCTGCATTTACTCCTGATTAACAAAATTTGTGCCATCTGCTGGGCTGTTTTTAGTGCTTTGGTTTTCCTCAGGTTCTAATAATGCAGTATGAAAAACATCTATGCCTCTACCCATTGCCTTGCAATCAACTGAGAAATCAGAGAAGCCTTTGGACTGAACTGGCTTAACTGCTTACTATACTGATTTTAACTTTGGGCAGGAGTTTCTGTTTGAGGTCTCATGACACATGGGAACATTTAATAACTCCTTCCTTAGTCTGAATGAAAGGTGCTTACCAGACTTGTGTGAGTAATGGATATTGTTGTGAGGCAAACATAAAAATCAGATTTAAAATTGTTTGGATTTACCCCATGTTAAGTGTATCATTCTGATTGGAAATTAAACTGTATTTTTGGAATGACACTTCTTTTAATTAAAAAATTGTTAAAACTATTCACTTAATTCAACTTAGTTGTAATTCTTTCAAGATTTGCCTTCCTCACATAATTTCTGACCTATAAAAATGTCTTATACCTCTAGTGTTCAGTATATTAATTTATTTTAATGGTGCTGGTAAATTGGTGGCAGCCTTTCTTAAGACTAGTAAAAATAGACTTTTGGGGATCATAGCTTGAAAGCCTCTTTTTCCATCTAACATTAATTTTCAAGACCATTTTTTGAGGGGAATTTATTTTCTGATTCCTGCTTTCAGTGGTTGCTCTTCCCAACTACAGACCAGTGCAGAGAGCAGTGTAATGCTCTTTTCCCAACACTTCATCTAAATATGAAGGTCATCATATTTTCCTTTACTTGCATTTGTCTACTTACATTAGCAGCTCATCTTCTCTTACCACATGCTTAGACTTCCAGATTGTGTTCAATATCATGGTAATTTTTGAGTCATTGTTCATTTCTGCCCCAGTCCTCGACCTAGTACTTTTTCTTATATGTACTTGGTAAAGCTCTTCCTAATCCTCTTACCCATTTGCCCACCATTAATAACACGGATTTCTTTTTTGATGTTCTTGCTCTTTCTGAAGTCCTTGAAACTCACTCCTTGGAATATAGCTGTTTACGTTCTGAAAACAGGTCTTTTCATGTTATGCAAGGAAAACTGTGATCACCGGGATTAGTTCTTTAGAAAGGTGGATTTTCCCATGTTTGAAATCTTTGATTTCAGGACCATAAAATTGTAGCCTGTGTAATTTAGTCCCTTGAAGCTTTATGCTAGTTTTGACTCATTACCACAAAAAACATACAGTTGGAGAATCCACATCTACTCCTAACTTCCAAAGATTTCCAGGGAAAGATATAAGGTTTAGATGTTTTAGTAGGCTAGATTTGATAGTCACTTCTATACTTCAGACCTATGATAATATAGTTATGTTTGCTGGTTTCATGTTGATGGTCTGTCAGTGGAGCCTTGGAGCTTTTCTGATATGCAGGTGAACTCTTTGTATTTTGCTTTCTGAAACTTTACATTGTTTCTATTTTTGTAAATGGTATAGCAGTATTCTCTGAACATGTGATCTGGTACCTTTATTATGCACTCAGCAAGACAGGCTTTGGGTGATTTTGCATGCTAAATTCTGTATAATCTTAATGTACTCTATAAGCAAGTCATAATCTAAAAAGAATTGAGATGTATACTGTTTATGTATAATTCATGCACTCATTTATAGAGGGTGCAATATGCACATGCTAGTGGTTTCATCTGGGGCCTGCAAACTGAACTGGAAATTGTTTTGACTTATGTTCAGTGTAGTGTATCATTTAGTAATTTTCCAAGGTATATCTTAATTGTCAGAGGAAGAGGTGAATTACTATTTAAAGTAGAAAGTAGAACAAGAAAATCTCTGTCATGTCAAAGTCATTAGCCCAATCAGAATATGAACAAAGAGGAGAGACCATGGAAGTGCTAACCTTGTCAGTCATAAAGGAGAACCATCTCAAATTGAGATTAATCTCACAGTGATTATTTGAATGTTATGTTGTCTTTTATCAAATGTTGTTAAACTCATACGAGTGCTGTCTGACAAAATGTATCGGGACTCTAATGGATGATTGGTTGGGAATAAGAGAATAAAATTATTATGTATTGAAAACATATTAATTTTGTCTGGAAATTCATGGGACTAATAGGAAAAGCAGCTACCAGTCTTATCCTAGACATTGTATTATATTTTTCCTGGCTCTTTTAGCAAGGAAGATATCTATATTTACTCATATTTGACTAATCACATCATGTGATTTATAAGTACATAAGGAATGCAGACCAAGTGTTAACAGGAAGAATTAAGAGTAGCATTGTGGGAAAACATCCTGCAAATGTTTGGGGAGCTTTTTATTTCTGTTCTTTTCATTTGTTTTGGTTTGCTTTTCATTGTGTATTTTGAGATTTTTTGTTGTTGGTGTTTTTTAATTGTTTTTTTTTCCACATTATCAGTTGCCATGGAGACCTCATCTCTCGGATTATTTGAATTTCATTATATCTATTGATTTGGGAGCATTTCATCTTTTTTATTGTTTTTCTGTCAATTTTCAAAACGAATAACCATCTAATTTGCGTCAGTGCTGATNCTTAGTTAAATATTAATACTTTTTTTTACTTGTCCCCTTTCTGGTTTTGTTTTTCCTGTCTGCTGTAGCTACATTACCTTGAAAGGCCCTATTTCTCTGTAGCATTGTCTCTTTGAGGTCAGGCATGACCTTTCTTACCTTTATTTCCACTGCACAGTGTTTGTAAAGATTTAAAAATGCTTAACTATTTTCCACTATGATTCATACCTTATCCATCAATGTTAAAGTTTATGAGGGTTTGACAGGGGTTTACACCATTATGCTGTGGTGTAAGTATTACATAGACCCAATATGGGCAGATATCTTGTTTTGTGACTGAGGACCATGGGACAGGAATTTCATTCCTTCAGTCAGCAGCAGAATCCAGTTGATGCTGGGCTTGACATGCAGCTCCCCCTCATTGAACTATTAGTGTTTGTTCTGTTAGACTGATCACAACAGAGGTCATGTACATTTGTAAGTGGCTCCTGCAGCTTTAGTACTGTTAGTGTGGTGGCACTAACAGCCCTGGAAATGTCAAAGTTGGTTTTAAGTTGCCTTCAAGAAGCGGAGGAGTTGTAGGCCTAATCTGCTCTTACAGCCCTGCCTGACTACATGGGAGAAAACTAAAATGAATTTTCTAGAGAACTCTGTGTCTCTTAAATGCAGAACATTATGAGAAGATCTATGAACATGCTTAAAGTGAATTTTGGCATTTCTAGCAACTCCAAAGGAGAAGAATAACTAGACCTCAAAGGTCAGCTCTGAAATTAGAAGTTTGGCTTGGGGAGGCTTAGGGATACCAGCCTTCTTTTGTGTGTGCTTGAGTGAAGTGGTGCTATTGTCACAGACATCAGCCAGGTTTCCTACACTGCAATGGAGTGCAAAAGAATATATCTCAGTGTTTTGGAGACATATCTCTGTAAAAGTTTTGTCCCAGTGTTGCTTCTCTTGTGATCTACAATGAGCAAGGTGATGATATTTAAGAAATAAGATACCCTTTGTGCACTCTTTTAAAGCACTTCTATTGACCACAGGCTTCTTTCCTCCAGTATATGACAACACTGGCAGCATAAGGCTACTGGTATTAGATGCATGTGTTAGTATGGTGCATTAATTTTAACAAGATGGTGAATTTAGGGCAGCATATGAGATCTGAACCTCTTTGTTGGAGTCCTGTGTGGGGCAATTGCTGTGCCCATGTTAGTAAAGCACATCTAGGCTAAAGCCAGAGCTGTGCCGGCTCATGTCCAGCTATGTCGGCTCTTCCAATGTTGTATCATTTGTGCTTCTGCCACAGGGCTTTACACTGAATACAAATTCCCTGCACCTGTCAAAGCAGGCATAGCCCAAGTGAGCTCTCAGTTGGATTAACTGTCCTTTACAAACATACTTTGAGACTGGTCCACAGTTCTGTTTTCCTCTAAAGGGGGAGCATTTGAGTACACTCCCTTTGCATAAGGAAGCAGTGGATGGTAAAACCAGGTGTTTCATAGCTGGAGATACTTTAAATCCATGAACATCTATATGAACATCAATTCAGCCCCTGTTCCTGTGTAATCTAAGGCACAGCACAGAAACAGATAAAAAAAAAAGGAGCAGAGAGCTGTTATGACCCGCCCCAGAAGACTAGGGTAACCCAGGTTTTTGTTAATAGGTACTTTGGGGTGGATTAGAGTGAAATGACACTATGTTTTTAAATATATATATGTAGGATTTATTTTAGAACAATTTGGCTGCAAAGGAAAACAGGCATGTAGCTGTTTTTCTTGTTATTATCTACAGTAATACAGCAATATAAAAGCATGAAAATAACCCTTAAAAATGTATAAGGAAAAGAAAGAAAGGATAAAAGTAGAAAGATATATAGTCAGCATCTGTTGAATCCAGCAATGAGTCTTGGTAGTTGCAAATTTGATGCCTGTTGATTGAAATGGTGGTCTTGATCTACTGAGGTCAGGGGAAGTCCACAAAAATCAAAGATTACATGAGTTATGTATGCTCAGGTTCAGATGGTAATACCTAGTCCCTCCTCTGAGGTGTGGAGTTTTACAATGGGTAATGTAATAGTGGATCATGGGACACATCATGAGTCTTTGACACCTTCTAAAATGTTACAGCTGCTTACTAAGTCAGTGCAGGTGAGTCCATTATGGCCTATATGCAGAGATGAATACCTTCAGGCCATGCATGAATGTCTCTGTGCTTCTTCAGAGGGGAGTTATCACAGTTGACCATTTGTGTGAGGAAGAAGAAACACTGCCCTGCCTTGCAGGATTTGCCTTTTTCCTCATCTTGCTTAAAACCCAGCTTGTAGCCTGAGGTGTAAGGTATACACGCCCTTAACATCTGGGCACCCACTCTGCTGATTGTTTGAGATAATAAGAGCTCAATCTCTCACGAGGGAGAGTGTGCTAATGAGTCTGTGGGCTATGGCCTCCTCCCAGCCAGGTTTGCTTCTCTTTAAGACTGAGATGATTAGACAATAGTGCCACTTTGATCTTATCTCAAGTTCCCGACAGGAGGCTTAACTCACAGTGCAATTTCCTGAAATACAGGAGGCATGTACAGGTGTAGAGTGTCCTTCAGTGTTCTTAACAATGTTTAAGCCACAAACCATTTCAGTCTCTTACCAGAGCAGCAAGCTGGCAATGAGCATATGGGCAATGGTGTCAGCCAAACTTGCTGTCTTCACAGGTTCTGTAGGCATTGCTGCAGAGAAGACATTTTAGGAGGCTTTAGAAGACTTTGCAGATTTTATACGGACATGCTCTTCTCTGAGGAGTAGAATTTTCAATAGATTTTTGAAGACTTGGCAGACTCTTTTACTGAAAACCAATTGTACATGAGGGAGGAATGGAAAAAAACCCCAAACCTATGAAAACCTGAGACATAGCTGCACAAAAACTGCTTATGAAGTTAAGAAACAGGGGGAAGTAAACCCCAGTCACAGAGCAGAGGGGTTCAAGAATTTAGCATAAAAAGAACCCTAAGAGAAGAAAAGCTGGTATTAAATCATCACTGATCATCTGCATCTGTCACAAGTCCTGCAGGTGTCCTGGAGACAGTTTTGTGCCCTCATGGTGCACACAGTGATGACAGAGTGGGCAGGTGGCAGAGGGCTGCATTTCTTTCTTCTCCTCCTCTGTGCTCTCCATAGCGAGCCTCAACCACCTCTAGACTCTGCTCCAACCTTCACTTAGCTTTCTTCATCCTACAAGCCAGTATGACAACCCCACCACCTGAGAAGGCTTTGGCAACATATTTCCCCACTGTTTGCATGTCCACCTCCAATGTCAGTTGTCAGACACTTCCTTGCCCCTTTTGTGATCCCTCACACAACCCTGCAGAGTGCTACGAAATACTGTCAAGCAGAGTAATTCTTTATACCCACTTTACTCAGATATAGAGAGTGTGCAGAAGTCACCAAAGTCCACAGAAGCAGAGAACAAGTACACAGTGTTCTGAAAAGTAATTAGTCACAGTATGTGAAATATCAGTGAAGCCTTTAAGGGAGAAATTGCTAAATGAATCAGTCTTGAAAAAGTACACCCATTTAATCAAGTGGATTTAAAAATCAGTCTGGTTCATCTGGTGCAAATCTCTACTGTAGATTTCTGTTAATCCTTTTAACCCTTGTGTATATCAATTCTGCTTGTGTCAGTAAGTTACTGACGGAGAGCAGATACAATAAAAGGGCTTAGTGCCCATGAATTAGGTGCTCCAGTGCCCAAATTCTAAGCAATAGAGTAAGCAGGAGGTAAGTAATTCTAAGATTGGAGTAAATTACAATCATACAGTAAAGCATACAGGCTCCCTGTACAGAAAATGGGAAGAATTAAGTGCCTGAGATGGGGTTTGAACCAGCCCTTGTGCAACAGGAATCACCTGTGAATTAGGGATGGAGAACTTTGAGTACAGGGTCATATCTGAACATTCGCTCCTTTTTGGAGTTTTAATGTCTAACCTGAAAAAAAAAAGGTGTGAAGCTGTGTCAAGAGCTCCAACTCCTTTTTGGAGGTCTGCAAGCACACATAATTTTAGAAGCCTTGCCTTCTGTTTTGCTTTCCACTTTCGGAATAACAGATGAACAGATGAAGCAGTTGACCAGAGCAGGGGAGCAAGCCCAGGCCATCAGTTTTCTTGATCTGGAAAACTGCACTGGTAACCACCTGTTTCACCAGGAGAGGCACCTCCTGCCCCTTCTGCAGATGTAGGATACCAGGGAGCAAGAACGACAGTCATCACTTGTCTGTAGAGCAGATAGATGAGACTCTAGTGTGGTAAGTTAGGGGTAGGGAAACTCTTGTTCCATAGCAAGTCACGGGGTTTTAGCTGGTGAATGTAAACCAACATGCAACACACCAACTTCTCAGGAAAGAGGATAGCTGGTTCGAGAGACCTGCCTTTCCCGGTGATGCCTCTGTGCCTTATCCTGGGCTCTCGTTAGAGGTAAGAGGCTAAGAATTTTAAGTCAGCCCCAAGTATACTTAAACTGAGATCCAAGGCTTAAGGTCTGTGTAATTTTTGGAGGTGCTTTTTTCTTACACCTCCTGTGTTCATCTTGTGTTTTCATATATAAGGTAAATCCCTGCTTCTGCTTTCAAGCAGCAAAGAGATGTGCAAAAAAGAAAAGACAGGGTGGATTGCTGAAACATTTCTCAGGATTGCTGCTGCCTCACCTCTTGTGCTTCATGTGTTTATCTGAAGCACAGTATCTGGGGAAAAAGCAGGACTGAAGGGAAAAAAAACCCCAAGAACAAGGTCAACCTCATACTGCACTAAGCAGATCAGCAGAATTTCTGGGTCAAAATGGATGAGGCATTAAAGTGCCGAGTGGAGAGGTTCATGGAATAAACAACGAGGCATTGTTTTGTCTTTGAGTAGAATGTCTAACTCTTGATTATTGTAAGCATATGCTTTTTGACCTCAACAAAGCAATCCTAATGCTGTTTTCATCAAGCTCATGGAGAGTTTTGCTTAGAGACCTCTTGGAGAGTGCTGGATTAGGATTATGTCCAGCTGAGTTACCTGAATCTAATTCTGTTGTCATAATTGCCTGAGGGAAGTAGAAAGGCCTAGTTATCAATTGAGGTTTTAATGTTATTAATTCAAGGGAGTTTGAAGGTCATATGTAGTCTAAGGAATCTATTTAATTGATAGGAAAACAAGGTAAATATCTTTCTGCCTCAAATTCTATCTGTGTTTTGTTCTCTCTCCAGGAATTCGGTTTTCTGTTTTTACTTTTGAAAGGTCAGGTCTTCGCAGCCTTTGGGAGGACTGGTATAGCCATGTCATAAGAAGCTGAAATCCAAGCTGCAGCTCTTCCTTTTGACAATGATGGGCTGAGTGATGAATGAGAGACACATTCTTCTGCAGAAAAATAGATGTAATTCGTGTTACAGCTTGGTGACATTAGTGTTCAGATCTTTCAAAATCTAACTGCTGTCTTCCAGTGCAAAGACTAACAGAAGAAAACAACTTACCAGAAAGAAACAATAAGGACTAAAATACCGTGTTTTACTGCCTAGCTCTCTATTGAGCAGAGATGAACCCTCTTCCAGCAGTCATAAGAGAAATATTATATAAAATTTTTTCTACAAGATCCCATCCAGTTCATCTTTGTAAACTTCAGCTCGCAACTGACCTGAAGTAGAGAGTACTACAGTTATAAATTTGTGGTAACTGTACTTTTGCAGATTAAGGTTATTAAATATGCAGGACTGAATGGTTGGCCTCAGATGTTTGTGATAATGCAAAAAAAACCCAAACCAAACAAATATTAAGAAAGTTCCTGTTACTTTTTTTTTCCTTTTTCCTAAACATTTTAAATATGAGACAGGAAATGTGTTTTGAATGACTGCTGGAGCATGGAAACTGTTTACTCTGAAATTATATAAACTGCAGCTAAAAGTTAAGACTGTGGTACAATTTGAGTTTGAGTTTGTCAGCCCTGTAAACAACTCTCGCACGGGCAGTGCATTCACTTAGCCTAGTAAGTCTTCTGCTATCTGAAGTGACTTTTGGGATGTTGAGGCTTGTTTCAGTAAGGTAGCAGAATTGCAATTTTTAACAGAGGCTGCAGAGTTCAATTTCCCAGAGTTTGACATAGGGCAGGTCTGTCTTTGTGTTCCAGGGGAACTCTGCTTGTATGACCTGGAGGGCAGACCATTGTCTACCTGTCTTCAAGAATGAAGCAATGGTATCAAAGCAGAGCTCTGTGTCCTCAATGGGCTCTTTGAAGCCATGGTAGCAGAGAAGGTGAAGTACTTCAGCTCCCTCTCTCTTTCTGAAGAAAAGCCAGCATAGCATGGCTCTCTAGAAGTTACATGTATAAAAGTAAAGAAACTAAATATGAATTTATGAAATATACTGCTCTTGGGGAGTTCCTGTTTCTGTTGAGTTACCTTATTTGTCACTGAAGCTTTAGTTGTAAAGCCTCACTCTGCTTTTGATAACACTTAGAGAAGGCGGGAAACCTTGTGTTGCCTTCTCTACCACTGCAGTCACAGTATATTAACTTGTACAGACAGAAAGTGATACCTCCATTGATACCTCCATGAACTTTATGAAAATGAATACACAATGTGAGAAAAAAACAAACCAAACCAAACCAAAAAACTGATTCTACAGTGAATAAAGATTTTCTGAGCTACCCCATTTATTAAGAAACTCATGTAGCGTATTTTGACACTGTTTTGGTGGTTGCATTCTGTAGGCATAGCAATTAAATTGACTAGTAGGAGTGATTGCCAAAATGGAGATTAACTGAAAATTGCAAAATATTGATCAAACATAGTACTGAATTCCTGTCTTCACATGGGCAAATTTATTGTCTGATTTACATCAGTATTATCAAATTTTTTTTAAAAAAAAGCCCCACAAAGAAACATGACTAATCTATTGAAACGATCATTTTCAATTAAAAACTATCATTTTTAATACTGACTACTGGGAGCAAACTACTTACTAATGAGGTTCAGGATGTGAATTATTGTTGGAATTAATCCTTGAATAGTTTTGTATAATGTATTGAATAAAATCACAATCCATTTACAACATATTTCAAAGCAGAAAGATACTAGATTAATTTTAGATGTTATATTTCTTTTGAAAAAGCCCCTGGACTTAAAAAGCATTTCTTACTGGCTTTTTTTTTCTTTTTTTTCCTGATAAGGGAAGACCTGCCTAAAATAAAAATGAAATAAACAACTGCAGTGAATATATTACTAAGTATTGCAATAATAATATGTCTTGTTTCCCATAAAAAATAGGCACCAAAACATTAAGAACTTCTGTTCTTTGACATAACATTTGTCTAATGTATACTCAAAGATAAATCAACCACTGATAATCCTGTTACAAATTGTCATTTTCTTTGTATTTTCATTGTCATCTTTACTCATTTATATCGATTTATTAGCTAGTGGTTAAATTATTAGAACTTGTTCTCAGAACTGGGAAGGAAAAAAAAAGACTATTCAGTGTTCTCTCTGGTCATGTTTCAGCTTTGCAAGTTCAGAAAACCCCTTTAGTTTATATTTATGTCTGCAGACTTTCTGCTGATTGAGATAACGTTGCTTGTGCTATGGTGTGCAAGTTGTATAAAGGTCTGGAGAATAGCCGTTGGCTTGACTTGCAACCACACCTGTAAAGTTATCCTTTCAGTTAACAGCCAGGGCACCAAAGTGCCTTTGGAAATTCCAGTAGCTGCTCACCAGCATAACTGAGCACTTAAAGTTTACTTTGAATATTCTGCAATGTATATGCCAACAAAATACGTAGTATCAATATGCTTTTTATAGCTTTGTACAGAAGAACTCTGATGAACTGTGATATGGTATGTCAGACTGGCACTATTAATCCTAATAGTAATAGGAGCACATACATACATACATTAATAAAACACTTAAGTGCTCTGACAGTGAGAGCTGTGGCAGATAAGTGCTTTGAAATCAGTTGCTTTGTAGAAGTCACCTTCATTTTATTTTCTGTGTTTCTCGCATGCATGAGTTACCTTGGAAAAGATACACAAGAGCCCGTGCACATGAATATGGATGTACTTAAATCTTCCAGTTAAAGAAAAAAAATTTTTTTTTTCATTAATCTTTGTCTTGGAGAAATTAATATCAGTTATTTCTCTTATGGCAAGAGTTCCTATATCTCCAAGCTATGTGACAGGGGAACAGGAAGCTTTGGTCTGCTCAGGCAGCATGAGCCTGCCTCAATAACAACTTCAAGCTATTGCTTGTCATTGCCCAAGGACCTCCAGGTGCTCTCTGTGCCTCCTGACAAGGTTGTGCTCTGGGAAGGGGTTGCAGCATGGCTGTTTCCCTCACCATCACCCTGGCAGCTTGGCCTGTTTCTCCCTTCTGCAGCTCAGAGCAATGCCCAGCGATGAGCAGAGGTGACTGGGCTCCAGCAGGACTCACAAGACTGCTTGTGCACCTGCTCTTGCTGGTAGGAGCAGGCCCCAAGCCAACACTTCTTGCTGGAAGATTCCAGTGTGGCAACTGTCAGAGAGAAGGCGAAAGGGATGGCCAGAGCTCATAATTAAGAGAAGGTGAGGAAAACCAGCATCCTTAAGCTCAGAGAGGGGTTGGGACATGGGAAACCATGGCCAGACATGGATTCATCTACTCAGTCAGGAGGGCTGCTGACACAAACACTGTAAGACCTTTTGGATGGTGTCTTGAGTTTCAGTTATTTCACGCATTTTGATTTGGCATTAGAAATCCTTAAGGCAGCTTGACTAATAAACTGCAGCCTGACTTTGCCCATGTGTAGAGCATCTGGGCACCAGCTTCAGGACATTAACAGAGCAAGAAATCCAGCTCGTGATCCAGAATCTAAAAAGGAGTTGTAATGACTGAATCTGAAGTAATCCCACTCTAATCATTTGGTAGTGTTTTTGTTTCGTTTTGTTTTTCTTTTAGTACTTCTAATTGTGCACTGAAAGCAAAACCTACTTGTAATTTTCTCCAGGTTTTTGTGATGGCTTAGCATAAGTTTTTAAAATTTTTCTTCTTGTCAAATTGGCTTAAATAAAGGATATTTTTCCCTCCTTCCCTCCCCTCCNAGGGGGGGCACACCCCAACCTGCACAATGTTGCCGACACAGGAGATTTCTCACAGGTGGGAGCGAGGCGGAACCAGGGCAGAGCTGGGGCAGGGTGGCTTGGTTGATAGCCAATGACAGGATGAAATGACACACTGCCACGCCTCTGGTGCTTTTTGAGGGGCAGTGCGCAGGTGTGAGAGGCGGAGGGATTGTGGGAAGCCTACAGCTCCCCATATAAATGACTGCTACAGCGCACAGCTTCCTGTTTTGATGGTCGGACAGTGAGACAGCAACGCCGTTTGCCTCCATTTTGTTTTGACTGTATGGTCACCGGCTCCTTCAGCTGCTGCTGCCGCTGTCCCTCGCCTGCAGTCTTCTCACTGTAACTTGGGTTGGTTCTCCGGTAAAACTGGAACCCCCCTGCTCTTCCCACGGCAGCTGCGTTCCCTGCAGCATTCCCCAGCGACCAGAACAGAGTGGCTGCAAATTTCACCATCTCCCTGGAGCCATCGGCACCCTCTGCTGTTTCCACCAACATCGTTGCACCCCAGGACATCTGAAAAAAGAAAAAGAGGAGATTCCTTTGTTTGGTTTTTGCTTGTTTTTGGTGTGGGTGGTTGCTTTGTCTTCTTTTCTTGTTTGAGGGGTGATTGTTTTGGTCTTTTGTGGTTTCCCCTAGTATTTTATTTTTAATTTTTTTTTTCTTCTCTACCTCATTTATATACATATCATAATTTAGTAATAAAATTTTTTTATACATCCTGTATCTAATTTTTTTTAAAAAAAATATGTTTTCTCCTCAACTTGGGACACTTTTGTAATTTGTTGTTTGCTCTTATAGATTATTTACTCAAATTGCTTTTTTTGTCTTAATTGGGTCTTGTCTGCATTCTGCCCTGACCAATTTTCAGCTTATCACCTAAATCGCTTTATGCCCTAGGAAGACTGACTAAGAAGACCGACTGGTTGATAAAAGGTGGTATAACATTTATTTTACACCTCAGCATGTGCTGAAAAATCATTTTAAATTAACAAATTTTGCATCTGATTCTAGTGGCCACCACTTTGCTGGAATGTCTTTCTAGCTAGAAGTAGCTGTGAGAAGACTGTTCATTCAGGCTCTCCTTCAAAGATTTATTTATTTATAGCCATCATCCATTTAATAGTAAATTTTTCTGAAAACAACTTTTGGAATGTCAATACTTTTCTCAAGTTTGAACTGAACTTGTCTGGTTTCCAGTCTGGGTTGGTTTTGTTGGCATAGAAATCTGAGGAAACTGGAGTTTCATGGTTCTGTTTTCTTAGTAGTGATTCAACAAGTGTTCACATACATCTTAATCTCACAGCTCTCCCACTCCTCTGTGTTGCTGTTTTTTCATGCACTTAATTAACCCCATATATTTTATAAAATTAAATGTTATATCATGGATAATAGGCACTTCGAATGCTCCTCTTCAGTGTTAATAAATATTTTGATCCTTGTTCTAAAAAGGACATAACCTTGTTTCTAACTTTTCCCAGTTCATAAGAAACAGGTAATGTGAAGCTCAAAAGGGATATATCAACATTTAGGTGTATAATATACAGATATATATAGTTGCTTCTATTTTACTTATATAAAAATTATCCAGAGAGTATTTGCATGTGTGACACATAAGAGAAAGGCTATTAGAACAGTAAAATTATTGAGGGTTTTTTTTCAGATAGTCATTCTATAAATCTTGTGAAAAGGTTTGAGTTTTTCCTTTTCTTGCAGATTAAATAAAACTGTAAGTTTACTTCACAAATAAAAGTTTTTTATGGGTTAGGAGGGGGTTTGTCTT
>VYZS01061268.1:1219-58192 GCA_013400695.1 Neodrepanis coruscans
CTATACATAATTTGTTACTAATGAATTCTAAAGAAAAAGCATTCAGTGAGCTAGAAATTTGATAAAAGTAAACCAAACATCAAACATTTAAAGAGACAATCACAATTTTCTGATATATTTACTTAGTACCTGAAGTGCTGGATAAACAAGTGTTGTCACTTGCCCAAAATATCTCATGTAATCTGATTTCTTCCCCAGCTAGATGGATGCTCCTGGTCACAGGACACCCCTGCTCACACAACAGCACAATGTTCCTATGTCCCCTTATCTGTCCTGCCTTTTGGTGACACAATAATCCCTTGTACACATGGCACCAGTGCAGCTCTGTGCCTAATGTAATTTTCTCACCTCTCATGTACCACAAACACATGATTTTCTAAGTGACTGCCAGACATTGTTGGCTCAAAGGGGCTGATTCAACCTCATCTTGATGACCAAACCAAAGTTTTGGTTTTGTTCTCATTTCTGACAGATAAATCCACTGACAGCAAAAGGAAATCTGGATGCTATTTCCAAAGTTCACAGGGCTGTGACAGCCCAACTCATACGGCTCAGTCCAGTTCTCTGCATGTGGCTGTCATATCCAGCATCTCCCCACAGGTCACCCTCACTCCACAGTAGAGTCCCTGGGGGAAACATGAACCAGGAGGAGTCTCGGCAAACTTGTGCATCCCCTCAGTAACCTCTATCCAGTCTGTTTGTATTCCTCATCAGTTTTCATGCAACCATTTCCCCACCTAGTTAACAGCCCTTGATTTAAACCCTGTATTTCCTAGTGCTCTTTAGTTTTTTTCTAGTACACTTTTCTGAAATGCAACTGCCTAGAATCCTCAACTTTCCCCTTATTTGAAAAACCAGATACTTCTTCAAGGGAGATAATGGTCTGGTAAGAGCAATCAAAGATTTATTTATCAATTTTCTTTAGAAATCTGTGTGACGCTTAGACTCAACAGTTATAGAATAGTTTTAATCACATTTAACACTCTTTCCTTCAACAGAGAAACTAGTTGATACTTTTCCAGCTACACTAATAACATACTTTCAGCGTTATGTGCTTATACTTTCTGTAGTCTGAGCTGGAAATAAACTGTTTCACCAATACAAGCATATTAAACCCTGACTGCATTTTGTGTTTGGGTACAGTAACATCCATTATTGTTTCCCACAAGTCATCCCACCTCTGACCTCTAGCACAGTATCAGCATCCCTATGAAACATACAGGTGTAATAATAGTTGGCAAAATGAAAGGCTATCTCCTCAGTTAATGTTTTTCAGGACTACTTGTTCTCCATTTCTCTCTCTCTCTTTTTTAAATATTTTATTTCAGCCATGTGAACAAAAAAATCCTTCATTAATTGGTTTTTAGTTTCTCTAGCAAAGTTCAGCTCCCTTTGGCAGTGCTTAAGAGCTACCTGTCACTTTTTGTCCTCCAAAGCAAATATTCTCCTCTTTATCAAACACTTCTTAAAACATCTTCACTTACTCCTAAAATTTCTTTTGAGCTACTTGGTTGGCTGAGCTGAACTGGGAATTTTAACTACCAATTTCTTCTTTTTTATTAGTATTTTTTGTGATTTTGATTTAAAGAGGTTATAAAAAAGGACTTTCAAAGCATAGTTTGTTAAAACATATGTATATTTTTATGAAGAGATAACACTTAGTCCACACAAATCATACTTTTTTAAGAATTGTATTGTTAAGATGTTGTGTCTTCCATTTGTAATCTTTGCTGGATCATCTAAAATAATCAGTTAAAATTTAAAGTACTTGCAAATCCAAGATTTAAACAATGCTGAAAGTTAAACACAAGTGAGAAAACACGGTTGCTCATTTTCCACTTAGATAAAAGATCAGTCTTCTTAAGATGACCTTTTAACACAGTGCATTGGATATAAGCACGGTATGAAATTAAAATATTGTATAAATGTGGATGTAGTAAAAGCAAATCAGCAAAAGCTACTGATAAATAGGGAGTCATTAACAAAATAAAATCTCAGTTATCAGATTGACATGCCTTAACATGGAACAATAATTTCATTAATTTCTGTGTAGCAACAGAAAAAAACATAAGTGTTAATGAAGTTTCAACAAGTTACTAGAGATATCCATTACCCTTTGGGGTTCTTGAAAATACAAGTTTGAATGGGTCAGTTTCTTCAATATCTGAACAGGAGTATCGTAAAGGGCATGGTAGCCAGTGGATGCTGACTACTTGCCCCTGAGAATCGGACTCATTTATAAAAGCTCAAGCCATTCAAATTGAAATTAGAAAGCTCTGTACTTGAAATGAGGTTTTTCTTTCCAAAATAACCAGTGGCTGACCAAGTGTCTAGCTGAAAACTAAAGAAGTCCAGAATGGTGTTTGAAAGTATCTTGATCTGGCTTGTCAAGGCATTAACCAAGAGCCTTACACATTTCCAACCCTCTCTCTCTGTCATTTTAGGGGAGAAATGACCAACAGCAGCAGGGAATGCAACTTTACAGCCATCGACAGCTTAGCAAAGAATCTGCAGATGGGGATTTCCATCCCTACCTTCATTCTTGGGCTGGTTCTCAACGCCCTGGCCCTTTTTGTGTTCTGCTTCTTTTGGAAGAAACAGACCAAAACCTCAGTTTATATGATCAATCTCGCACTTGCAGATATTTTGCTGCTCCTCTCGCTCCCACTGAAGCTGTACTACTCTTTCAAAGAAGCACCCGGGCTCCTGTGCTCATTTATAGAGGCTCTTTATTTTGTCAACATATATGGCAGCATCTTCATCATTGTCTGCATCACTGTTGACAGATACATCTGTATAAGGCACCCATTTGAAGGCCGAGCTAACCAATCCCCCAGGTGGGCTGTCTTGATTTGCTGCATCATCTGGGCAGTAGCTTGGATTTGCAGCAGCCCAATGTATGTGTTCCACAAGAAAGATTCTTTTACATGCTTTCACAATATGTCAGAAAAGGCATGGAGTATCCCCCTCATTGTTTCTGTGGAAATATTTGGATTTCTGATCCCACTTGCAGTGGTGGTTTTTTGCTCTGCTCAAAACATCTGGATTCTTCTGAATCAAGAAAGCCAAGCCAAAACGAAGATTGAAGGCAGTGGCTGCTTACGAATAATTATCATCAACCTTGTGGTGTTTTTGTTGTGCTTCACACCCTTCCACCTTGCGATCTGCCTTCAGTGCCTGGTGAGACAGGGTGTGATAGTGGACTGCAGTCTGAAACAAACCATCAGCCTCTTCATTCAGGTGTCAATGGCATTTGCCAACTTGAACTGCTGCCTGGATGCCATCTTCTACTATTTCGCTGTAAAACAATTTCGTGAGAAAACACACCTGAAAAGGTTATTGAGCCTGTCTTTAAGCCTTATGCCACATGATGGGACTGCCATCAGCAGCAGAATCTCTTCCTCGGCCCCTACTTGCCTCACAGGACACCACCAACATTATTCCTGATTCAGAGCTGCAGGGAGAAGGACAGCATTTTTCCAGTGAAAATGAACCTGTTCTCTATTTTTCTTCACTTAAAAGATGAAGCATAAAAATGTTGGAAAAAGAACCAGCATTAGCAAAGTGACAGACTGACACCAAAAGGAGCACTAGCTTTGACAGTATTTACTAAATGTGAAAGGCTTGCTAGAAGAAAACTTTTCAGCTGTTTTCGTAGCTGCACCAGTTTTCCTTTTACCAATGTGATCAGAAAGTTGTTGCCAAGAGCAAATACAGAAAAAACTATTCAAAACCTTCTTTCTAACCTGGAAGGTGTCTGGCATTTAAAAGCCAGTATCCAGCCAAAACTCTGACTCCTCTCTTTCCTTCTCTAAAGCCTACAGAAGGTCACTATTGGAGTTTATCTGCTTCAGAAAGCTTGGCCAGCCTGGGATAACAGTGAATCCTCCCTCCTGTAAGCATTATGCACTGGGAGAGCAGTCCCCACCCTTTCATAGAGGACTGCTGCCCAGCACAGGCACCAGCAATTCCTGAGCAACAAACATTTCTGATCACCTTTGTTGTGAAATCACCATGGTTTTTCCCCTGCAATTCTAAAACTGGTTTTGCACATGAAAACCAAAAGGACCCCTACAAATAAAGCATTTATTGAAAGATATTTATTGATGAATTGTGTTTCTACATCACTGTATTTCTGTCAAAGACATAACACATGTATGAAATTCTTCTGTCTTTCTTCTCACTCCTCCTTGGAGGAGGAGAGTTAAGAAAGCAAGACCTGCATCACAGAAAATTAGGGATGACTGATACTCTCCTTGCTCCCAGCTGGAAGATTGGACCAGCTCTATCCAGCTCGTTCCTTAGAGAAGACCTTCTAGCCTGTACTGTACGTTTCCCAAAACATCTCTGGGCATGCTTTAACTCAGCACTTCTGCATTGCCACCGCTGTAATGCCATTTGCAAGTTTGATTCTGAATCTAATCTAAATATTGGCTTGTTGCAGTTGAAGACTCCCTTTTCTTGAACCCTTATCTGGACATGATTCCTGCTCTTAGCCAGAAATACTTTCACACCAAGAAATCAATAGCCTAAGACTGCTGGTAATCAAGTCTTCATTCTGGGGCAAATATTGCCTTTATTCAAAATGTGAAAAGAGATTACCTTTTGTTTGGAGCAAATTAAAAAGAAAGGGGGCCAGTTTTGAAAATACGATTTGCCGTCAATTGATTTCCATAGAAACGATTGATGTGCAAGAAGGCAGCTGCACATATCTAACAGTGGGCCTAATACATGAACATTTTAAAACTTGGTAGTACTAAAACCATGACCACAGCTGAGGCACACAAGGAGTTCAGAGGCAAAGAAGGGTTTTTCTCATCATCTTCGTCATTATCTGTACAGGAGCTTTCCAAAACAGTACGTTTCCTAAACATTATTCGTTACTGCCTTGATCACTGAGAAACTTACAGCTTTTTCAATATGACTTCATCTTTCTTTCTTTTTTGCACCTTTCACATTCCTTTGCATATGCAATATAGGTGTGAGAAAGAACAAGTTTTACTAAATAAACTGTATCTATGAAGTGTATGATTTGAAAATACATTTTAATTTCCCAATTTGACAGCAGTGTATGACTCACCTCTATCTATTTAATCACAGACATTTGCCGTTTTCTTCTTGAAACAGCTCTGAGACTAAGGAAATACACTAGCTGCCTAAAAATTACTTGACAGCAGCCACTGTGGCCTATTACACAAAGCTAGGATTATTATAGTCAGGACTAATGGAGCACTACCTTTGACTTTCAACTCATTTAGCACTAACCACTTGAAAAACATCATAATCTAGTCTTCAAAAGAATAAGAGCACATATACAGTAAGCAGGGGGGAAAGTGTGTGGGGACTCTTGTATGCATGGGTTGGAGAGAAGTTTGATCTGCCAGGACTGGGGACACAACATTTGCTCATATCAGTGCTTAGTCAGTGGTAAAGTCACAGCACACTCAGGGAGTAAAAGACTTCCACTTATGGAAAAAAAACAATGTGAATTTCTCAATGAAGGAAACAAAAGTCATTTGATGAAAATCAGCTGCAATAATCAGGAGTGGGGGGACCAACTACAAACAACTGATCTACAGACTCGGTCTGCTCCTGTCATACTTAGCAGCAAACTCAGAGCACAGAATCTGGAAGTTAAATTGGACTACTTTCTTCCAATTTATTGTTCTTTATTGTTCCAAAGTGATTTTATGCATAACTTCATTTGTCTAAATTTTGCCTGTTATATATGCAAACAAGAGCTTCTCTTAGGATTCTCTATGGATTCTTGAAATTTTTTAAGAGAAGAGAAAGAAGAAAGAGACCTCAAGTAGGGTGGGTTTAAAGGCTGTTACAATAGCCTATATTTTACCACAAAAAGAAAGCAAGGTAAGAAGTAAGAGTAAGAAGGTGTCACTTTCCACTCACCGTTTTTCAAGATTAACTTACACTTAAATAAAACACTTAAATTCCACGTTTGACCTGCAGCTAAGAATACAGTTCTTTCTAAATGAGAATTTTACATACAGGCTCCTCTATGAAATTTATTGTTAACTCTGAAGCATCTCCAGAGTTTTCCTACCTGAAAAAAAGTAATAAAAATCCTAATGCAGCTTGAGAAGGTATACAACAATTTTGTTAATGAATGAAACAGAAAAATGATAGGAACCTATGGAAAAAAAAATAGAGAAGAAAAAATAAAAATCAAGTACTAGCCAAAAAAGCCCAAAATTATGCCTTTAAAAACTATATTTTCAGTTCTGCTGCCTTCTGCGAATTGAACAAAACAAAAATTGCAGAATTAACTACAGACCTTATTTAGCCTTTAATTTTTCTGGGCAAGGCTGTTTCAGGACACACAGGTGAGAATATTAACAAAAAGCAGTTTTGTTTTTATCTGGGTAAACTCCTCCAGCTGGGCCAAAGCCCACATAGAAGAGGACTGGTTTTTCTTGAGGACATTTTTATCAGTGGCAGATTACTTCACCAATATGCTACAATTAGCATTTGTTTAGTAGTCAGTGTGATTCCCTAAGTGTTTTTTGTACACTCATGAAGCAATTGAAAGACATAAGAGCATAAATGTAGTTTGGACAAAAGCANCAAAAAGCAGTTTTGTTTTTATCTGGGTAAACTCCTCCAGCTGGGCCAAAGCCCACAGGTCTTCACAACATAGAAGAGGGCTGGTTTTTCTTGAGGACATTTTTATCAGTGCCAGATTACTTCACCAATATGCTACAATTAGCATTTGTTTAGTAGTCAGTATGATTCCCTAAGTGTTTTTTGTACACTCATGAAGCAATTGAAAGACATAAGAGCATAAATGTAGTTTGGACAAAAGCAAAACTAACTAAAACACATTTTAAAACAAATAAAACAAACAAAACCTCCCAACAAACAAAAACCACACAGTATTTGTTCCCCAAAGTCTTTTCCTGTCTCT
The DNA here is from genome assembly GCA_013400695.1 of Neodrepanis coruscans. Lineage (NCBI taxonomy): Eukaryota > Metazoa > Chordata > Aves > Passeriformes > Philepittidae > Neodrepanis > Neodrepanis coruscans. Next base: position 8,142 of record VYZS01061268.1, read on the forward strand.
TTGCCTGGCAGGTTACATGACGTCCCATTTCCCAGCCCTGCTTGAGCACAGAAATTCTCACAAGGGGTCACGGTGAGCACAGATGTAGAGTCAGTCCAACATCATTTCATTATGATTAAATACATTAGTTAAAAAATATAAACCAAAGAGTTTTCCTTGTGAGAATGACGAACCACAAAGAAAATGTAACAAATGTCACTCTAGCAGTTTGTCATATCAAGTAAATTTCAAGTGTTCAGAAATCTACAAAGTGAGAAGAGCAGCCGTCTCACTTCCTAAGGCAGCCTCCAGATCACAAAAAGAAGCTGAAATGGGCTAGAAGACTGAAACTGATCAGAGAGACATCCTCCCAAACCTCACGTCTTTGTGTGCTGCTCTAAGTGGTATTTCACTTAAGGCTTATTCTCAACACCAGAACTTAACCTGTCCAAAACATACACAAACGAGATATAAACCGAGGCTACTCAAACCTACAGACTTTCACCTCTCTCATAGAAATAGTTTTGCAGTTTTTTTCCTCCTCACATTCAGACCATTTTCTACTTCAGTCTAATTCCTTCCTACCAGTCTTGGGTGCACTCTCTATCCTTCCACACAAACACAAGGAGAGGAGCTGTGCAGAGACAGCATCCTTTGAGGAACTGGCAAGTCTAGCAAGAGAAAACAGAGATCCCACCGGCCCTGCAAACAGACCTCCTGAGGTGACTGTCAGCTGCCAGGAGAGCCTGCAGGGACCTGCTCTGCACCACAGCAGCAAATGGCACTGGTTTGGACAACCTCTTTATGGAGTCAGGGGACAATGAAAACTTGGCTGCTGCATGTCAAAAGGTTTCCCAAAGACTTCCCTTGTTCCCAAGGAACTGTCTTTAACAAGAGGGGCAAAAATGTGCATGCCCTGAGCAAAGTGAGAAGAAGGCTGCCTCTCTGTTACTTACACAACAGTACAAATAGGAAAGCTGGCTTGGTTAGATGTCAAATTAGCATGCTTGCTAAGCATGTGGAGAAACACAGAGACAAAATACACACACACTGTTCTGGCTCCTCTCCTAGCTCTGCCAAAATACAGAGCACGGAGAGAACAGCACAAAAGCTTAGTTACCAAAAGGAGTAGCAACTTCTCTTACTCTCAAGCTTTCTTTCTCTGCAAGGGCAAAGGAAGGCCCAGAGGAAGATGAACTGAGGGTGCTGTAGCACATGCTGCGAAGTGGTTACTCAGAGGTTGAGCTGAGCTGGCTGCCACGGGAAGGATCTGCCTGGGCAGTCCAAGCTGGCTTCAGTCCAAAGTGCAAACCTGCTCCTGGAATAAAGACCACATGAGACACAGAAAACCCCTCGGAACTCACTTCCTGCCCAAGGCAGTATTTTGAGTATCTCCCCAGAGATGTCCCCAAGCTGCTATGTGTGTGCCTGCCCAGCACTCGTAAAAGTTGTGTCCTTTGCCATCTCACATTGTGGCTCCCACCCACCCCTCACACAGTCCCTGCTCCTCAGGCAGGACATGGCAGGAGAGCACTGGGTGCTGGGCACACCATGTGCTGCCCATTTTGCTACCCACCAGAGGTGACCATTGCCACAGGGGTGGACACTGAGATGAGTCTGCATGTGCTGGGGCTTCCTTCAGCCACAGTGACTGTTTTTGTAAACAGCAAAAACTTTCTCCTGTAAAGGTAAGTGGGAGAGAGAAGAAAATAAACCCAAAATCCACCTATTTTTTTAAAGTTCGGTAAAATTAGTCTATGGAAAACATTAGGTGAAGAATCCTGTGCTGCCTCTAAATACATACTTGAATTATTTTGTATTGGTTAGAAATCTATTTGCATTGGAATATCACACCTAGGAACTGATTGCCACAAAATAGCACTGTGTAACAAGGTTTTGCAGTTCTGTTACCTCAGTGTTAGATGAAAAACTCCAAAGAGGTAAAACTCACCACTTCAATGTGGATACGTCAGGTTCACGCAAGCAATCTTCTGTTTATCTTTTTAACATCAGGCCAATGAACAGACCAAAGCAAGTGTTAGCACCGAAGCACACCTGAATAGACTAAAAATAGTCATATTTATATAGTGCCTTTCATCTGAGGAAGTTAGAATGACTGAAAGTGAGAGATATGATCCCCCACTGCACAGACTGCTCTCCATCTAGTGCCAGAAACATGGGAAGAAAAAGGTGAACCAGATACGCAGTAGTGCCAGTATTCAGTGTCCCTTCCCAGATTCCCAAAAGCCCTCTCAGCAACTCTATTTTTGAGCTGCATTTTACCACACTGTGAAGATGTCACCCTATCATTCGAGGGAAGTAATTGCTCCCACCTCAAGCAAAGCCCCCTCCTGCAATGTCAAATACAGAAACCAGTGAGGCTCCCTCAACAACAACTGAAGAGCCTCCAGCATCTCCAGTGTACAATTCAATATTCTAACTTCTGGCTTTCCCTCAACAATAACCAGTCTGCTCTTCCAAAGGACAGCCAGGTGCTTGGACATCTGGGCTCTCAGATCACCTATCTGTGTTCTTGCGTATCTATATCCTGCAGATGAAACCATGCAGATGTTTATTAAGCATCTCTGCCATCCCCATCAACTCATTACTGAAAAAGATACAGCCAATAATGATGCCAGAAGCTATCTGTGCTCTGGGAAGGAGACCACACATGACTGCCTCTGGAGGTTAATAAGAGTTCAAGCAAACATTAGTATCTGTATTAAATCTACTTATTGCCTGGTGTTAGTGGGAAAAAAAAAGAAGATTGTGATGTTCTTCTGATATCTTTGATCTGTTTATTTACTAACGTACTGTGGCTCATTTACCCTTCACTCAAATTTACATTGTCTGGGGAATTTTCCTCAGTATCTCTCAGAATCATACCAAAACATATGGAATATATGATTTCTTATAAAAGATCTTAATACCTTTGCTTTGAACCTTTTACAGACAGTGCCTTTTCTCTGCTCCTGTACCAAGTCTTATTGAAATGCAAGTAATTCCTCCCCAATGAAAGCAAAATTTGCTTCCAACTCCTACTGCAGTTGAAAAATTTCCTGAAACACTATAAAATCTTCAAAATAAGTGCACTGAATTCTTGCAAATCTCTGTCGCTCTTTTTCCACTGCACAGTATATTCTTAGGTGTGCCCAGCACATGACAGTTCCAGTAAACTCAGAGAATTCTGCATATTTCCAACTCTCTCCTTCTGAGATCACACTGCAAAGCGGGACTTACATGATTGCCTTGAAACCATATGAGATGACTGGCTGGTTAAAACTACCAAAATCTGAACTGTGGTGAGTGTGAATTTTTTTAGGGGTTTTGTTGTTGCTGTTTTGTTTTGTTGTTGTTTGGTTGTTTTTTAATGTAGTAACAAGCTGTAAGCTTTGTAAAGACGGTAAACTTGTTACAAAAAGTATCGTCTTCAAAATCTGTTCCTCTTTAGGCTTTAGAAATAAAAAAAAATATCCTGATAATTAAATTTTTCTCTTGAAAGAAGACAGTGTTATTTGTTTTGAGTCACAAACTTTTTTAAATGAAGTCTAAACCACATTTCCCAATTTACATAGCAAAACCTTCTGTTCTTTCTCCTCTTTTGACTTCCAGTGTTGGAAATTCAGCTTGGAGGATTCAGCTGGATCGTCTCTTATTTATATATCCCTGTGAAGCAAATTCTGTTCCAGCTAAAGTTTATAAAAGTCTGTTTTACCGTTGTTTTCTGGCAACACACAAACATAAGAAGGGACCAAAGCTGATGCCACAGCCAGAGCCTCAGCAGCAAGGCTGCTGACAGTGTGAGAACAAGCACATGCTGCCTTTCCACACTCATGCTGGAAGGCAAACGCCTGCTCTCTCTTACACCATTATTGATTTAGAGCACAGCCTAGTGCTTCAAGTATCATCACTTGCAGACTTCAGTCCTCCTCAGTGGGAATTGCCTCTGTGTTGGCTCTGTACTCCAGACCGGAGAAAAAGAGAAGCAAAAATGTCCTACCTTCAAATAAAAATATTCTGGCATCTCCTAACTGCACCAAGTACCATCTCTATTGTGTTAAAAAAGGTGTTCAGGGTGATTTTTAGAACAGAATTTATCACCACCACCTTCAGACTGACTCCAGCAAACCAACCAGTGAGAATTCACCATTATGGAAAGTTGACAAGATTTAACACATACTTTTTAAAGAAATCACAGAGTCTCCCAGATTGCCTCCAGCCTTCTGCCCTTGAAACACCCTTGGCCACAGAGGCAATGGTTTAGATTTTCTGTCATCTGCTTTCAAACTGCTGTCTCTTACTTCTTGCTGTATTCTTCCTACAGTTTAACCCTTGTACACATCAAAAAGTATCACCAGATAAATCTTTCATCCTGTTTGCACCAAGTCCACACACTGATGGAAACATTTTTCAGTTGCAACACCAAATGTCTTTAAAAAATAATTAGAGCTCAGTGAGGCTGATTCCATCACCAATCTCTGCTAATATCAGAGTTACATCCATAGCAGGGACTCACCATCATTAGTTCAGTCTTCAGGTCTCTGCTTTTTCAGTCATCACTATAAAAGGAGCAGTCACTTGTTCTCTCAGTTTGTTTGATTGAAAGGTGAAGAGAGCACCCGTGAACTTCAGCAAGAGCTGTAAATGCCTAAAGATCCAGATATACTATCAGGAGGCATCTCAGATTTAAAGTAATTTAAGGCTATTGTAATATCTAAAGTATTTTTAAAATAGTTGATTTTTTTTAAGAGTGGGTGTCTACAGGGTTGGGCTTTTTGCTTTTTCTTGCTGTAACTAGAACTCAGGAACCAAAAGTTTAGTCCAAAGGCATACAGACATCACCTACCAATATAAGAGGTATCACTCAGCTTTCTTAAGTAGCTGGACATGAAGTCACAGCCAAATTTTAGGCATAATAATTAGATGAATAGGTAACTTCCTTTGGGGCAGGCTGTCAGTAGCAGTGGGGCTGCACCTGGGAGCACCAGTGGCCATACCCTTCCGCCAGGTGTATCCTGCTGTGCTTGTGCCTGGTGAGCAGCATGGGGAGTCAGGCACAGCCAGAGGCCCAGTGTCTGGTCAGGTCTGCAGGGATACAGCCAGGGATGGGGCTCTGCCCTGAAGTCAGGGCAGCACCAGCAAAGCAGGAGGCTGGGTGCAAATGTCCCCCAACTCTGACTCGTGTTGCTACAAAATCAGTGGCCTGATTTTGGGTTACAAGCTCTGTGGCCAGAAACGTCTGTAACAGCACAGTCCTCCTCCAGGTCCTAAGGTATAGCAATCACACTAAATTTTAACATTCTGGGCAACATGTTTCTATCCCTGAGCACGACCTCGGCTGAAATGCGAACATGAAATTCGCACCTAAAATTTGGCTCCTTGGTGTTAAATTTCAGTTCTCAAAACTGGTTTGTGGTTCAGTTGCTTAAACAGAATAAGGTTCCTTACCAAGCTTCCCCACTTTGCTTTTCCTCTAATCTCCACCTAAAGTAGGAAGTTATCCCCCACACTAGGGAAAGGAGCGAAACCCCTCTTGCACCCAAAAGACCCTGAACAACCATCCCCCTCCCCTCCTCCTGCCCCTACCTTCTTCTGCCTCATGTTACCCACCCTGGCAGTCTCCCGTCCATGGGGCTCTTTTTCCAGCAAGCCATGGCTGGGACTCTTCTGAGAACCTACCCCAGATTTCCCTCAGTGGTGAGAACAGGCTGCTTTTTCCTGTACATTGAAAGTTGTGAGACTGAGTCACCTTTCTTTTCATGTCGTTACCCACATTACCCTTTTTTCTCAAGTCAATGAGCTGGGAGACCTGAAGACCTTTTGTATGCCCCAAGCTGGAGCACATGGTGCTAAGCAAAAAGCAAAGAACTAGTGGGTAATGAAATGACTGACGTGCAACACGAAAAAGACATGAACATGAGAACACTGCCTGGGTTTCTTTTTTGCTGAGAGGTTCACTGCACAGCCCAGACCCTTCTCAATCACTAGCCCAGGTTTGCCTGGGTGTCTCTTGTGCCTTGTAACCTATGTAGACCTACACCCTACACAGGTTTAACAAAACAGCTTCAAATAATGAAAACACCTTGAAACACAGCCCTTCACCACAAGCAGAGAAATTTCTGCGGAGGAAATCAGCCATCTCCAAACATGGCCCACCAGGAGAAAGGCACAGTGTGGTGATATTTAGGCTCCCACATAGCCAGTGCTGGAGACCTGCCTGCTTTTCCTGCACTTCTGTGGGGCAGCAGCCAGCCCTTGAACCCCCTGCAAGATGGAGTGGGGCTGAAGGCAAGCTGGGCTTCCTCCATGCCTGTTCACCACGGCAGTCCTTGACCTGGCTGAATGCAACTCAGCTGAATGCAAACTAAAACCCAGCATTCATATTCGCATTGTGGTTCCAGTATGTACAAAAATAAGTGTGTTGGTGTAACCATCATCAAGTTAACCAATGCAAATGGCTTTACAGAAGCATTTCATGCTTTTTTTTCCTGTGCTGTTTCTTACATGTTATTAAAACTAGGCTGAAAATCTCTGTCCTGCTGAGCAGCAGCTGCCTCTAAGAGATCATTGGTGTGGAAGGTGCTATCGAGCAGAAGAGTGGTAAGCCATAATTATATAGTGCATCCATTTGTTTGGGGGAGAATTACAATTAAACTAACATGTGTGGGTTTCCCTGTAAACATATATCTTTTCATCAGTCCAGAATCAGAAGCAAGAGTTCTCCTACACAGTCAGTATTTCTCAGTTTGATAAACCCAGTCAGGTTAAAAGAAGAATATATCAAGCACAGCAAATAGTTACTCTTTTTTACTACTTGAGAGGAATAAATTTGAACCCACCAGTTATAGTTTCAGGCAGAGATTTGGCTAAAATGTAGCAGGATATGTATATGCTATTAAACTGCAATTCTACGGTCTTTGGCTCATCTTGATCTCAAATTTGGTCTGGTGTTTCACAAGTTTATGAGATCAGAAAGAATGGAAGAAACAATATTCTGAATCCTGGAAGAATTTACTTAAAAGAACCAGATGTCAATACTGCAAAACATGAACAGAGCATCATCTCTGCAAAAAAATGAATTATGTTAGGAATATTAAAAAAATTAGAATCCTGTAATTAAGGGAAAAGATATTCTAATGCTTTCTCTCCCTCCCCGTTTAATTCAGATCACAAGCCTGACAGCTAAACCAGCATCAGAGCTATAGCCCTACTTTGTTTTAGTTCAGTGGTTGTGGTTATTTACAAAGAAATGCTCAAGACCAGGGAAATTTTATGTTAAAATGTTTAAATACTTGGCTTTAGAACTGCTTACCAGGAAAACAACAGGAAAAGGATGTGGCCTGATAAATGCTTGTAACATCTTCATCTGTGTCATGTATTTATTCATATGAATTTTATTTATAAAATTAATAAATGTGAAGAGTCTAAGGCATACGTATATCATGGTACCAAATGAGCAGTAAATGAGCTCCATTTTCAGGCAGGAAGATGGATATTTTTAAACTCATAGCAAATGTCCACTAAAAGCCCTTTAAACCTTTTACTGAAGGAGCATTTAAAAAAGGCACAGAAAGGTGCAGGCTCACCCTACACACACCAACTTTCTGAGGAAAGCAAGAGATGGCCAGTGGGAAGAGAAGGGGAGGATGGCAAGAAGGAGAGGGCAGGAGCAGTGTCTCTCTCTTCCTTTGGTTGAAATCCAGGCTGTGGTGGCATGTGAGCCCCTTTCTATGGGGAATACATACCTAATTATGCACACAAACTGCAGCATAACAGAAATACAAAGACTCCCTTAGAGCACAGGTGGCATGTACCTTTTCCTGCCCTGGTTCATATTGCCTCACTCTAACTAAAATGTTACTGAAATTACATTAAAAACTCAAATTAATTAAGTGATCTCATACCTATAGAAAATGTCAGGACATCTATGCTGTCATGTTCTTGTTTACTTCTGCGTGTTACGAAATACTTTCAACAGTTTCAACACTTACAACCCGAGAACAGCTAATTCTGAATATGAAAGGCAGACAGACAAATTATTCTGGAAGAATTTAGGACTTGTAGAAGGGTGTGAACATCCAGCCATGATTGGTGTAACGTTGCAGACAGGGAGCTGGGCCCCAGGAAGGAAAAGGCTAAAAATATTGTATTGACATTGTATATCTGGAACTGGGAAACTGCAGCTCCACTGTGGGTGTCTTATATTACCTTTGGAAAATCCTTCTGGTTATCTCTGCTTTAATTTCCCACATGAAAAATGGCAAAAAATAACACCCTACCTATGCTACCAGGACAATACCAGAGCAGCTACATTTAGAAGAGGACAGAAAACTCCAGGCAAGCCTGTCATGCTGCGTTGCAACGTCCTGCACAGACACCAAAATCACCCTGAAAGTGGCATGTTCAGGCACTACAAACACCACACCTGATCAGCACAGTTCTTGGCAGAGATAATATTTGATAAACAGGTTGTAATATTATCAAAGCACCAAACAGACACATCCAACTATGCATACAACAAGAGGAGAGAGATTTTCATTAGGAGCCAAATCCTCTGTGCACTCCACCTCTGACCACAGCAAAGTTAAATCTTACTGGTACATCATGATATCATAAACACATGCATTGCTGCTGGCCTACTAACATTATAATAATAATAAGTGATGTTTGGCACAACAAGGGTGCACGCAATTTACATAATGAAGTAATAAAGCAGAACACAGGGAAAGCAAAATGAATTTTAATAAAAAATATTTTTAAGAAGTTTCCCTTCTCCTCCTCCCCCAAAGAAGCCTTTTGAAAACAGATAATTTTTAAAGCATATTTCCTTTGATGAATATCTTATCAATATAAATTCAGAAAAAAGTAATGTTGTCAAATTCTCACTGCTGTCACTGCATTTCTAACTAACTAAACTCTTTGTGCTATCTATTTAAACTTGGAGGTTTGCTGTCTTTCTACTACTGTAGGAACACCAGAAACCACAATTCAACTGGCAACTTGAATTTTTCTCTTAACTTGCTTTCTTAGACTCTTCCCCTAAACATCCACTGCTGTCTTTAGTCAAAGACAGGATGCCACATTACACATACTTTTTTTCTTGACTAAACCAACTCATGTTCTTCTTCTGTTCATTGTTTTCTCGTAATGACATTCAATGACCCTCCCTCCCTGCCACAAGGGCTGCTGTAAATATGTCTAGCAGTTTCTCACAGACACATGCTGTGCCATCACACATGCCCCAGAAACAAGGCAACGAAAACTGACTTTTGCCATTAAGAAGAAAGGGAATCATGAGACTGTGGGGTCTGGGTGAGACTGTCATGGCACCACAGGATGCACCCCAGAAGGACGCACCCCTTGGCCATATAAGCAACTAGTTGGCTCAAAATGTGTACAAATGCCTTTTGGGAAGGAGGTCCAGTTACACAGTTACTTTCTTAGACTTGTGCATGCAATTCAGAACCATGAAAAATAAAACAAGATCTTGGTCATCTTCAGCAACTGATCTTTTTTCCCTCCTTACAAACTTACAACTGAAGTTCCTGTCTGGTCTTATGCCAGTGCCATGTGCCAAGGCGGTCTTATGGTTTGGAGGTTTGTATGACCTGCCAGGAAATAATTTGCGAAATTGCTGTCTCAGGTCTTTCAGAGGTAATGATATGTTAAAGACCAGTATAGCTAATGGTTTAAGTAGGAAAAAAATACCTTAGAAGTGTCAAAATGAGTCAGTCATTAGGCAGATGAGAGGCATAGTCTGCAGTGTGGTGTGTAGGGCCCTTGGCTGGGATGCACAAGCCCCGCTTGAACGCTTGCTCTGTGGAGCCGAAGAACAGCTGAATGTGCAAAAGCTGCAACATAAGAGACAGATCTCCATCAGTTTTAAATTTCACCAGTCTCAGGGCACTGAGATGGAAAATGTCTACCCTGCTGACCTGGCCTCAGGAGCATCCCCAACTGATTCTGCTGTAGAAACTGAGACATGTCTCTCAACAAACACTAGATCACTTCAACACATCAGGGCTCAAAGAGCGAGACCAGTTCACCTCCTCTCCCAAGCAGCAGATTTATCTCCTCGAGCACTGAAGGGACCCTTGTCCCCTGGGATATTCTTGCCCTGGTGCACAGTCAGGGTTTGCTGGTGCCTCCCTCAATCTGCAGGGTCTTTCCAGAGGACACTACACATTAGTTAGAAGGCCATTGACTGGGAACAGATGGCACAGCAGCTTTCTGGCCCCAGCCTCTCAGCCCACCAGTGACCCACAGGCAGCACTTGTGGTCACTTCCTCTGTGGAAAAGCTCTATTTCAAATGTTCCTGTGCTTTGGCCCTGTCTGCCCATAACCGTCAGAGCTTTTGGCTCTCCCTTACTCATCACTCCTGGGCTGTCCACAATGAGGACAGCGGAGCAAATAGAGAGCCAGTGAGGACAAGGGGTCCAGTGCTCAGCTGGTGGGGACAGATTGGGATAAACTGTCTGAGCGACATGATAAGCTGTCCTTCTAGTGACCACAGAGACAGGGACATTGCAGGGCTGAAGCCGTGTTTCTCATTTCTTCTCTAGCCACGAGATGGAGCAACTCAGTTACAAACAGTTCTACGAAGCCACTAGATTCAGATTATGGGACATTTTATCTCAGTTCTACCTCTCCCAGAGGCCGCAAGCAGTCCTGGATCACAGCAAGGGATGATATCTCTCCTCAAGCAGAGCAAATATTTTTCTCACTTTTTAGACTCTGATTCAGATCAAGCGAAAACAACCAACCCACCATGTCTTCACTGCACAACCCTGTGTGGTGCAATAGTTATGGATTTAACTCCTGAACTGGAACAATGACAGCAGCACTGGCCTCATGCTGACACTGCTCCTGAGAGCCAGGACTGACAGCAGGAGAGCCGGGACCACAGCACTGCTCTCTGGTGCAGTCCAGTGTCAGGGCAAAACAATGGACCAGCAGTGCCTGGGGATGGCTGGCACAGCCCAGCACTGCAAGGAGAAGGTTGGTCTTCAGGGCAAGCACACAGAATCAGCAGAGCTTCACTCATTGACAGCCAGGAATATGTGTGTGGCCTGAAGGAGAGGTCTGTGTGGCAGTAGCAAAATGGTAAAGTCCTTGATACTAGCAAAAAAAATGCATGTGAAACAGCTCCTTCTTCAGGAAAAAGGCACAAGATGATGCATTCCGCACCTGAAATTGCACAAAGCAGAAAGAAGTTTCACACACTGGTGGCATTGGTGACATGCAGAGGACAGAGGAAAATTTGCACAGTTGTCCCTCTTTTCCTTGGCCTCCAAGCAAAGAGACCCACATTTGATCCTGGGGACTTTGTGAAGAGGCACATCCCATTAGCACAGAGTAGGGCCTTTGTCGAGCAAAGAAAGGTACCTTGGCTGCCCACGGCTTTCTCACTCCTGCATCCCAAGTGAGTTATTGATGAACAGTCTGAGAGTCCTTCATGGGCTGTCCCAGCCTTTCCATTATGCTCCTCACTGAGGTTCATTTTACTGTCTCCATCAGCTCTCAGTGTCACACCTTTTCATCAATTCCATTTTGAAGGGAGAGGAGTCGTCACACCTTGTTCCAAGTGCATTTGTACCCCCTGCATGCCTTCCTGGCCATTTCTCCTCATACTCTTCCCGAAAAAACTCCCAAGGCTATTGCTGGGTAAAAAAAAACAGACCAATCTCTGGTGGTAACTAGACTAACCCTTACATTGCTGCTTCCTCATCCTCCCTTTTCCAAAGTATCTTTCTCCAGACTTGTAGCCCTACAGGGTTCTGTGCACACCCAGGGAGACCTACTTTTGGGCAAGGTGAGCAGTGCTTAGGTGGCATACGAGTAAAAAAGAGAACAAAGGAGAAGAAAAAACTCCAAGTGTGTGAGAGGAAAACCCGGAATGGGGAAGAGAGAGCACCTGCTCTGAGCATTGGAGTGTTGGTGTCAGCCTCAGAACTGACATTTGTAAACCCCAGACCAGGGCAGGAGCATAGGGACTTCTCTGGCAGCTGGGTTTATGTCCATGCTGACGGCAGCCTTGGTTCCCATCACCCAGGCTGTCTGTGCCCTCAAATGCCTCTTCAGGTAGTGGTGCCTGCCTGTGCTGTGTGGGGTTTTTTGTTAATATCCAGAATGAAACCATGGTCACAAGACCACCACTGGATGCACGGAAGTGAAATCTAGCTGAGGAATGAGATAAGGTATTATTCACTCAGACCTTCTGTCTTGTTTTTTCCCTTTGGTTGTGTCTCTTTTTTTTTCCTTAAGTAGAATCATTTCAATGAAAAGGACATGGGGAAACCCCAAGTACTATCTCTTCTCTCATCTCCTATCCCTCATCTCTTTCAAAGATGCACAGTTTTAATTCAACCAATACAATCTTCAGTTTTTAAGAAGCATGCAGAGGATCAAGTAAAGCCACACCTCTAGACTTTCTTTCCCCTTTTAGTAACAACGTTGCAAACATGCACACAATGGGGGGGGGAAGGGTGTTTTTCCCTTTCTTCCCTGAAAAAAGTCAGCACCTAACACTCTCCCTGGGTATACTCCCTGCTCCCTAGGAGTATAAACAGATTTAAGAGTAACTTTTGACTCTTTTAAAATATCAACTTGAAGTGAACATACCAGATCAACACTGAAAATTAGTAATCCCTTCTTCCTTTTTTGATATAATGAAAAGTAAGGGAAACAATCACAGCAATAGCTCAGGATTTACCTAAAAGTACATTTTGACAGCAAACACTCTGCTCATGGAAGTTACATAAAATGAATAAATCATGTCTTGTAGGAAAAAAAAAAACCAAAACAGAGAAAGATCTGTAGGGCCAGAATTTCCTTCTCTCTTACTGGATACTCATTTTAATAGGTGACTCACAGAGAGGTTAGTCCCACAAAGCCTTGTATTTATATCCTTAACTGAGCTGTGTGACATGCTATGTACATAGTGCGTGCATGCAGGCACAGTGTGAGGACACCAACGTTGTAATGGAAATATGTGATGAAACAAAAAGCAGCAGAACTTTGTGCTTTCTGAATCCTGACCAGCAGTTGCTTTGCATGCAACTCAATCCCCTGACACGAAAGAAAACACAAGACTCCAGAACTCTACAAGCTGAGAGGGAGAAAAATTCAACAACCAGAGCTACAGACAGCACAAAGGTAAGATGATGAGAGAATATTTCACTATAGTGAAACCTTGCCTTAAAAGCTTTCCTCTTGCTACAAGATCTGAAGTTTATTTTACATAACTTGTTTTGCTTATGGCATAGCTACTTTTCTTTTTAAAGACTGAACAGACCTGCCCTTTGAATTTATGTTTTAAATAACATTTGTTTGTTTGAGATTTTTTTTTGAATCTACATGACAGACTCCAGTCTGAAATGCTTTTTAATCATAACTAGAATTTTATATTTCTCTAGACCTAGAATTTCCTAGACACACTATCAAACAAACAAATTAAAAACAAGTCTGAAGAAAAAAGAAAGTACTAATGAAATCTCCTAGAGAGGCAATGAAGTAAAGAATTTTGTCAGCATTCATTACTTTTCAGTAATTCCTTAATTAACTTCTTCTCCCCTTGACTCTCAGCAGTGGGTTCCCTCTCAGCATTAGACTCACAGTGCTGCACTCGATGAAGGTGACTCAGCAGGAGAGCACCACAGTGGTGTCCAAGCCTAGGTCACCCCTCCTGTACTGGGCAGTATCACTGCCCAGGTGGTCAGTGTAACCACTTGCCTCTCATGGGCCACCTGAATTTGGAGGTTCAGGGGCCCAGACTTGGCTCCCAACAAACTCTACAGCCCTGTGGGTTGAACTCTCAGACAGTGAACAACACACAGCATAGCAAGTAGTGCTTCTCCTCTCCATCTACTCAGAATTCCAAGCACTTCACAAGCTCAGGCTTTCCTATCCTTTGTCATTTGAGTGGAGAAATGTCATTATTTGCCCCCAGCCTTCCCTCAGTCTCACAGACAGCTGCAGTGAAGGCCCTGCTGGCAGGGCTGCTGTCCCACTGAGCCTGTCCCCCACACCCCATGGGCAGTGGAGCTCTGCAGGGAGGCTGTTTGTGCTTCACACAGGCAGCAGCTCTGCAGGGAACCAAAAGAAACCTGTATCTGCTACAGCACAACAGGAGCTGCAGATGGATCCCTGCACTCAGCTCTGCCAGAGGAATGCTCTCCTGTACCCCCAGCCCTGCCAGGTCCCATTCTCCTCCTCAGGCTGGGTTTCTGGAACTGGTTTTCTCACTTGTGTTACTTAAGGTAGTAACTTACAGAATCATTTACCTGGCATCAGTGTGTCCTTAAGGGACAAAGAAACAAATTTCCTCTTTGCTGATTTTAATCTCAAAGAGATCCTAATCTCTCTCAAACCACAGCAAGGGAGAGTTTACCTATGAAATACTCAGGGGGTGGCTTGGTCAGCAGAACACAAACTTTGACTGCACAGTTGACAATTGGTTGACAACTCTGAAATGGAACAACATCAAAATCCACAACTCACGTAGGAAAGACAGTGTTTTGAATAATAACAATTAGAGGACAGCAGGCAAAAGCAGTTTCTGGGCACTGAAAGAAAGCTCTCTGACAGGCTACATTTGCTGTCATGGAACTGGCTGGAGGAAAAGACCAGATATTCCTGGGCATTTGCATTTTTAAGTGATTCCAACTGAAACCAGCGTTGCAGAAACCAATGAGTGCCTTCCCAGTCCTTATCAGGAGAGTCTGAGGGCAGGATGAAACAGGCACCCTTCCCCTAACGAATATAATTGCTTCATGACCCCAGCTCAGAGAGTGCCTGCCTCAACACTTTTAGTCCTCTCTTTGCAGAGGAGAATCCAGCTGCATGTTTCCTGCAAGCCCTGTCTCTTCTGTGGTAAGTCTGGCTGATTGAGACAAAAGCTTAGGTTCTTAAATCTCATCCTTCTACTAAAGAATTATCTTCTGCTGGAAGTAGCCTGTTTCAAGCTTCCTGATTGCTGCTTTTAGACAGCTTGTAGAATGGCCAGAGGTAATCACAGTCCCTCTTTGCCAGGGGTGGTGGAAAAGGGTGCAGAATGGCAACGACTTTGTTCACAAAAATAAACCCTACAATCAGGGGCTGCTACATTGGTTCTGCAAAGAGATCACATCACTCCAAGGGGATGGTGCAGTCACATCTGTACTCTACCTAGCCTAAATTATAGGATTATAAGGCAGTGCAAGAGGGGGACTTGGACCCCAGAAATCCCTTTTCCTTCTTGCCCCAAGATTCCTTGGCACTGAGCAGCTCCATGTTACTGGGAGCTGCAATTCAGCACACAGCAGCCTGAGGGGGGGGGAAAAACAACTGTCTGTTGGCACATAGGTATCTCATTAGCCTTTTTGCTGTGTTTTAAACGTGATATTCATCCTTTCCTGTGGTGAAGATAATTTTCTTCTCTTCCAGCAATACCTGGAGATATGAATGACACTCATGGCAGGAGCAATATCAGCAATATCAGCCTTACCGTGGAATTGTTCCAGTTCATCATGTACATCCCCACATTTATGCTGGGAATGCTGTTCAATGCAATGGCCCTGTCGTTCCTGTTTTTTAAGGTTAAAAAGCTGTCAGAATCTACAGTCTACATGGTAGCCCTTATATTCCTGGATACTTTGCTGTTGTTTACTCTTCCTTTTAAAATCTTTTCCTACTACCGTCAGAACAACTGGAACTTGGGGTCTGTGTTTTGTTCCACCTTGGAGAGTCTCTACTTTGTAAACATGTACGGCAGCATCCTCATCTCCCTCTGCATCTGCGTGGACCGGTACATCGCTATCCAGCACCCCTTCATGGCCCTCTCCCTGCGATCCATCAGGAAAGCTGCTCTTGTGTGTGCTGTCATCTGCCTGTGCACCTCAGTGGGCACAGTCTCTACTTTCCAACTGCATGGAAAGGGCCACAACATCTCATCCTGCTTCCATAACTTCTCCAAGAGCACATGGGAAAACACAGGCCTGTTCAGCACCTTAGAGATCATCTTCTTCGGGAGCATGGCAGCCATGACTTTCTGCACTGTCCAAACTGTCAGGTGCTTGAGAAAGCACAGAAATCCAGACAACCCCCAAACACACACCACCAGGGCAGAGAGGATAGTGGTGACAAACCTTGTCGCATTTTCAGTCTGTTTCACACCTTACCACGTAGCTTACTTCATGTACTTTTTGGTGAAGAATAAAATCATCCACATCAGTTTTCAGCGAGTGCTACGAGACATCCTTCAGATCACCCTTTGCTGGGCAAACTTGAACTGCTGTCTTGATGGGGTGTGTTATTATTTTGTTTTAAAGGAGTCCTTGGAAAACCCATAACCTAACAGTGAAAACAGAGCCATGCAAAAGCCTTAATTTATGTACTGTGTGTCAATTACTTGGGATGACACACGGCAAGGCTTTTGTGAAAAGTACTGAACTTCTGTGAAAAGGTCCTGAACTTCTCACCTAAGCAATTTGCTTTAAATGTTCAGATCTCAAAATATTTCAAAAAAACCCAGAACTGAGTATGTTTCCAGGAGACTGCTCCTAACTTTTTTTATTCCCTTCCATAATGTTTTCTCTTATTATTTATGGGTAAAAAGAAATGTAATTATTCATATAAATAGTGATGCATATTTCTTTGGATGTGATTCCTCTTTACTCTGAAAAAGAAAAAAAAATCTCTTATATGTGGTAACATCTTTCATACTCCCTGTCTACACTGCTTCTGAAAACCTTCATCAAGATTTTAGTCACTATAGACTTGGGCTGTTGAGAAACTGAGACTTCCGGTTTATGGTAAAAAGCTTGAGGCTAAATTCTGCCCTGATCATGTCTGCTGGTACTTGCATACATGCAGCTGCCAGATTTAGACTTGCACATGCTATTTGAAAAGAAAATAATGACTGCAACTCTAAATGCAAAGGCATCTTTAGGCAAGATCTCCATGTAATTCCTCCACTGGTTGACTTGCTCTGCAAGGGTTGTTCTGGTGACAGCTGTTGTGCCTATCTCATCATACTTTTAACTAATATTGACACTAGCTCAAGTCCCCAGACAGCTCTTGTTAATTGTCTATCCTAGTTCCAGGCTCTCTCACCAGCTCCTCTCCTATTTGCAGGCTTTGCACATCTGTTCCTTCCTGCTTGGTTACAAACCTAGTTTCATGAACAGAGCCAAATCAAACAAGAGCATGAAATAAAAAGTCAGAGCCTAACATAGTGGCAAACATGAATCTGAAAGAACAACCCCCACCTTCCTGGGGGATAAGATAAGAGCAGCCCTGATCCCTGAAGCAGCAGCCAGAAACAATACCAAGGGGAAAGCAACCTCCCAGACCTTGGAGCAAGATGAGAACTACCATTGCCCAAACAAACAAGGCAATAAAAATAATCAACGAGGGGGAGCCTAAGGTGCCAGTCAGTTACTTCTTATCAGTGCTCACAGGCATCTAGATAAACTGAATGACAATGTTCATCCAGCAGGAGAGAGGCAGCTCACTGCTTGGGGGACCCCCATTGCTGCCTCTTATGCTATCCCAGCAGCCAGCTGCCACTTTCCTGAGGGATGAGGCTGATTTAACAACCAAAGCAATTAGTTTTCATATTCATGCTGAGCTGGATCCTTGCAGTCCTGCTTCTAGGCAGGGAATACTAATCCCAGCCTTTGAACTGTCTTTTCTCTGTACACTTTACCTCTTGAAAATGGTAACATACAAACTGCATTAATTTCTCCTGTGAGCTGGCGATTTGTATGTGGAGACTCTTGTCCGTAAAAGCGAGTTTTTTTGAAATTGCTACATCTATGCACGAGATTGTACCAAAGAACTCCAGTTTCTGATGAGGGAAACACTAACCCAGCACAGACTAAAGTGTGTGCTGCTGTTTACAGAGTTGTTCTGGTGTTCAGGCAATGAACTGTGCTTCTGAGAAGACAAGGGCTGCACATTTACACTAATGACATCCTGGTTATATTTAAGTACACAAAAATAAAATTCACCAGGATATTCCAGCCAGAATTCCCTCCCCATATCAACGGCCATTTCCATTGATTTCCTCAGTAGTTTCAGAATATCTGACAATCTTCCCTGCCAGCAGATAACGAATCCTCATCAGCTCCTTGCTCATAATTTACCTCATAACTACACTTCAGATTTTACCACTGTGACTTCAGATTCCCTTTGGAAACAAATCAACAAATAATAGAAGAAAATAGTGCTGAGGCAAAAGAGTTATTTTACATCTCAGAGCAGTGAGCCAAGCCAAGAGGGCCTCCACTTGAACTGATACTGCCAGAGCATAAGGAACAGGTGTTGCATCAGTACCTCAGGAGGTAGAAAATGCCAAAGTATATGAGAGAACCAGATTCCATTGCTTTTCTGTAGCCTGAGGCAGCTCCATTAGTTTTACTGACCTGACTTTGGGCTTTACACTGCAATAACTGAGACTAGAAGCTCACCTGTAGTTTTATGCTTCCTCATTTGCTCAGCTCTTTTTCCACTTTTAAGTATGCCTGTTCTTTCTTGCTTTGTTACCCTGCTGTCCTTGGTCCTACAGATCTTAAAGTAACTTTCACTGTAATTTCATTTAGCATGCTGGTAGACAGCAGTGAGATGAATATTAAATTGTTGGCTTCTTGGCTACTTTCCTCAGCAATAACATCCTGCTTGAAGAGGCAGGATGCTGACCAGATTAAGCATCGTTATCACTGTAAGAAGGACAAATTAAAAATGCTTGAGGCATTTTTTGATTTTCCCAAGCCTCTCCCCTGTGTTTCTCCGGTGATTCTTGCCATTGATTTTTGTAGAAACAAACAGGCTGAGGTGTGGAAAAGCTCATACCTGACCACAGACAGGGTACAGCCAACTACCACTAGAGCTCCCTGCCTCTACACATGGCTCACAGTGCCTCTGTCAGCCCTAAGAGAGCACTAATTATCAGGCACAATAACAACTTTCATTCTAGATTCCTGGGAGAAATTATAATTTTGCAAAGGCAACATTTTCTACTCAAAAGTTCCCTGCTGGATCTTATTGCTTCTGGGCCTCTGAGCATTCACTGTCCAGGTCAAATCTGGTGTGATCTGACCCCTTTTCTGCTTGGGTGGTAACTGCAACTGCTTTTTCATTTGCAGGGCTTTATATCCAAATTATGACATGGAGTATCTACTGAGACTGCAGTGATTTCACTTTGCACCAAGAAAATATTAAAGACATAGGGTGCTAAGAAATAAAAGGAGAAAAATATCTAAAAACCTGAAATTCATATGATAGAAAAAGAAATAAACTTGACAATTTGTTTGGAAAGATTCACCTGTAAGAACTGAGGACTCATTCCTAACACATACAGTTCTTAGCTAATCATTAGTTTATTCTGAAAGAATGACAATGGAGGCTGGAGAGCTCCCACAGAGCACTTTTTCTGCTTGCTGCTGTTTCTGCATTTGGGTAGTGAAAGGCAAAAGATTTAAGCCAGCACTGAAAGCACAGCAGGTCATGGGAGTTGGTGAAGCTGCTTTGCTGGGGACCTTCACCCTTTGGGCCAACCAAGCCATTTTATTTGAGAAGCCTTTCAAAGATGCACCCTGAGGCTGCCAGGTTTCTTGCCAAGAGACCTCTTTTGCAGACATTCAAGTTTGTATCATAGTCACATAAGCAATGCTCCTACTCACTTATCTGCAGGTTTCACTAAGCGACTGGGCATGTGTTTCAGCAATAAATGCCCGTTCCTCGCAGCCTCCCTCACCTGGGAGAGCAGTGAAATGCAAACTTAAGTTATCCACTAACTCTGCTCATCTGTCCTTTGCTTTCCAAATTTCCTCTCCTCTATTACAACTGCCATCTGCATTTCAGGTTCAGGAAATATCTGTTTGATTTGGGAAAGAAAAAAAAAGTTTTAAAAGGAAACATTACTGATGATATTTGCAAATAACCATGAAAATACCAAACAAAGCATTCATCTCCCGAAACAAGTCAGCACAGGTAGCAGGCATGCATAGACTTCTACAGAGATTTCACTATTTTAGGAATAAAAAAAATGTAGAAAAAGTTCACCTTCTATGTTTTATGAAAGATGTTCACATACTATGAGCAGAACAAAATACTTACCATAAGTGTTGTCCATGGTCAGTGATAAGGATAAGGAGAAAAAACTCAGAAAAATAAGTCTAAAGAGAAATTTTAAAGCTTTTAAAGAGATTTTTGTATGCTACACTCCTCTCAAAATGTTTTTAGAATTTTTACTGCTACTGAAGATGATTAAAATTGCCCTTTGTTTTCTCTGCAGGACAGCAACATGATCTAAAAACAAATTTGTAGCACTCTAGATGCTGGGAGAAGCCCTCTGAGAAGTGATATAGTTAATTTTGCTGTGAAAGTGAACTACTACAGATAGGCACAGGCAGAAATGACAGCCCAGCTCCTTCACAGTTGTTTCCCCACAGAGCAAAGCTGTTTACACATACTTTCCATCTGCTGCATTTACTAGTGGAATTCTCACCAAGAAGAAAGAATGTCATGACACAACAGTGACAGAGCTCCCATTGCTGACCTGGTGTGACAGAGACAGGCAGGTCTGAGCATGTCCAGGTCTGGTGGGAGGTCACTCTGATTCTCACACTTGACCTATGCAGTTTGCTCCTGGATTTGCAATGAGCCAGTGCAAAGTTACTGTTCAATCAAGTGCTCCAGCTTGCCTTACTCATCCCTGTCTTCATCCTTCCTTTCCTGTGACATGCCTCTATCTTCAGCTTTTTGGAGGCACTGAATCCTTTAGAAAAGCTGAGACTTCTCCCTCCATCGGGTTTCTTGCTACTGAGAAAGCTCTACCATAGCAACAAACTCTAATGAATCAGTGACTTCAGCTATTGAAAGGCAAAGGACACCTACAACCTCCCTCATTTTTATCTCATTTATTCTTACTATTCTGATTTTATACGTTGTCACTCTGTAAAAATGACATTTCCATTTTGCAAATCTGATAAAAAAGTTGCAGTAGGATACTGATACAACCAGAAATCCATGAGGAATCCGAAATGTTTCCCAGGAAGAAAAGCTGAATCAGTGCCCTTTGCAGACACCAAATGATGTAAAACCTCATGTCTGCTGTATGCTACAGATTCCTATTAATCCTTCTCTCTATTTCAAGACAAAAAGGGCATTAAACTGGGATTATATTTGAGAGCAAGTATCAGCAGTTTAGAGTTATAAACACTGCTGGGCAATTGTTAATCCAAAACTAAGCATTACAAACCCAGGAAATCCAGTTTAGATTACACTTCAGAGTACATCAACACAATCCTGACCATTCCTGGGTAAGTATTAACTTTGTGACTACAAGTAAAGCCACCTCCTGGTGACCAACATCCAACCTGGGCCTGCTCAGCCAACCATCACTACTGAGACAGTGAAGGACACTGTCTGAAGCAGCTTTATCAGTTTAAAGAGGAGCTTAGGAAAGAAAGCACAAGAAATTGCAGAGAGCAAAGACCTGTCTGGCTTCATTTGCGATAATAGGAAGCACAGTGGGGTGAAAAAGTTGTAGCTGGGGAGGGGCAGAAATAAAGGATTGGGACTTGTGACAGACCAAGGTCAGCATGGCAGTAAAAACCTGCAAGTGGGTTTGCTTCCCTCATGCAGAATAAAAGAACTTGGTATTAATAATAAACACATCATGTAGACCATTTTTTATCAGCAGTGAGAAGAAAAAAGAAAGGCTGAGCTATAAAACAATTCTTTTCACTCTGAGCTTGGCTCTTGATGCTGCTCCTGTTTGCAGCTGCACTAGGACCTGTTGGGACCCCGGGGAAGGTCCCTGCTGACTGACAAGGGGTGTTTCCTCCCGTTTGAGATGCCCCACGGTTCTATCCCACCCAGCCTCCAGTGCCCAATCGAACAGGGATGGGCTGTTCCTGGCCTGTCTCACTTCCACCCGTCTCTCTGCAAAAATCATACAAAGGAGCCACATCACACTTAATTCAAAGCCCAGCCTGACACACCTTACCTTATGAATCCTTAGAAAAAAACACAGACTATCAGGAGTGGGAGGAGGAAAAACAATGGGTTGGACACATTAACATTTGTAACCCACTCCATGCCATAATGGAAAGACTAAAATCAACACTACATTCAGTAGCAATAGCAAGACCTTTAATGCCCCTCTCTGTAACACAAAATACAGAGGCTAGAATAACATGTTCCCTGGTTTTGGAACAACTGTATCAAGCAGTATCGCTAAGTCTCATCCCAGATTTCATTTCTGAACATAATCACACCATTCAAATAA
Organism: Neodrepanis coruscans; assembly: GCA_013400695.1. Classification (NCBI taxonomy): domain Eukaryota; kingdom Metazoa; phylum Chordata; class Aves; order Passeriformes; family Philepittidae; genus Neodrepanis; species Neodrepanis coruscans. The sequence continues at coordinate 30,395 of VYZS01061268.1, forward strand.
TTTACATTTCATGCTGTTATGGGTTATTGCTCACTTAAATTAGCTGGTGTCACTTGCCTTGGGATGCCCACATATGCCTGCCACAAAACATCTTTGGAAGAATCCCAAATTTCTCTCCCACTTTTTGCCAATCAAAAATCCAATCCTGTGGGTAAATATACCCATTCTAACTTCTAGTCTATCAGGTTGTTTAACTTGCAGAACACAGCAGCCAGGCTCCTGTACTGAAAACTCTTTAGTTTGCATCAGATGAAACATTTGTTTTTCCAGAACTCCACTGCATATATCCATGAATCTTATTTTCAGCATTCTTCCTAATCACATTATGTTTACAATCCTTCTCCCACCTCATGTTACATGTCCTTTAAACACCGATTTAAACATGTAGGTCACAATCTCTTATCAAAGTTTAGGCAAAATGGGCCAGGATACAAATTTTTATTTTCTTGAGTATATACAAAATTTCAAAGCAGCAAAGCTTGAATGTCATTACATCGGGAAGCTGAGAGGAAGGAAGTACTTTGCTGGTCAGTTAAAGGACACTTGGAAAAGTCTTGTACCATTTTCTGTCTTAATGAAGGCAGAACAAAGAACTTTCAGGCAAGTTTCCTGAATCCAAGGAGGTGAAGAAGCAGCACCACAAAGCTGTGGCAAACCAGCCACAGAGCAGAGCCACATTGCAGGTGTCCCACTGGAACAAGGGAGCAGCAGGTCAGGCACTTGCAGCTCCAGGATTCACAGCCTCTGGGGAAGAAGTGGGGTTTCAAACATGGCTGGAAACAACACATGAAAATTTAAGTTCTTTAACAGCTACATTTGCCACATGGAGGAATCTAAGAAAATCCCTGTCATAAAAGTAGTTAACTGATGTAACTAATACATCTAGGTATTACTGCACCCCACTCTCCATTACAACCACGTTCACTCAACTTCTGCTGCAAAATTAATCCACCTGAAGTTAGAAACCCTTTTCTCTATCAACAGTCATTTGCTTTGGAAATGAGCCCAGTATCCCAGAGGATTGGTGTCTGGAGGATTTAATTGCATTTCCTGGACTCAGACTCCAATGGTCAATGTCCAAATGAGGAATAAGTAATAGGGATGGATCAGCTCTTCAGAAACAAAAGGTCCCATTTTCATGTAAATAGCATTCACCAGGAAGAACAAAGAAGGAGAAATAAAGAAAAGTCAGACAAAGAAACAGAATTCTTCTGGTCTGAAGCTTTTTCAGGCGCTATCAGCTGCTCCTTACAGTGTAAACAAAATTTAAGTGCTTTTGCATCTGTAGGTGGGAGTTGATAGATGCAACCAAAAGCAAGTGTCTGATTTACTTTAACTTTGTTTTTGTCACTTAGCTCTTATTCACATTCTGAGATGGGAACAAATTTCAACATCTGTTACCAAACTTTTAAAGGAGAAAGAAAGAATAACAAAAGAGAAGGAAAGGAAAATGCAGTAAAAAGAAGAGCAGTGCTAGCAGCTCTCCTCAGCAGGTGTCAGCTATGAAAAGCTTCTTTGGAAGACCTTGGGAACAGCACCCTGAACCCAAGGCGAGTGAGAGCCAGCAAAGGCTGGAGGTAGGAGACAACAGCAGGCTGAGGGAGCACCTTGGAACAGGCACAGTGAACTGACCAGCAGAGGGGCAGCCCTGAGTGACACCCCCAGCAGAAAGTGGAGGGAATTTTAGGCCTTGTGCAGAGCAAGTTTTCCATAGGGAAAACTCCAGCCTTCAACTGCCACAGGGGGAAGTAAATCATATATTGCTTTGCCATTCTTTTCCATGCTAAGCCCTAGTGTTATCAGACAGCTTTTTGCCTCCGTTTGTTTTGGTTTTTTTGCTGTTTGTTTTGTTTTTCTTTTCTTGCTCCACTGACACCAGAGCACAGCAAGAGCACGTCACACTTAAAACCCACATCAGGACAGGCTCGCTGCTGCCCAGTGCCAGACACTTTTTTACAACACCGTTTTATTTGACAAAACAATGACAAATGACAAATGACAAATCAATGCCACCCCTCACACTGTAGCACATCCCTGAGTTCAGACTAAAACCTCAACCCTTTCTCCTTCCACTGCCATGGTGTGATGATCCACCCTTAAGGTGCTTCTTCCCTTGTTTAAAAAACAAAACTAAACTAAAAGCCCCAACCACTCTCCAATACTTTCCTAAATACACCACCCCACTTAAGATTTCTCCTCCACAGGATGTCCTGGAGTCCTGTTTTTGCAATGACCCCTGACAGGAGCCCAGGGGACCATGAGCAGGCCCAGCCACTGGCAGGCCGTGCCTCAATGCAGCAGCACAGGGGTTTATTTTAAACATGGACAGCAAAGGATTTAACTTCTTTCTCCTCAAAGTTGTTCACCAAATTCAAAACCAATTTCAGTCAGAAACACAGAGTTGTTTTTAAACACTCTTTATGTCCATGGAGGACTTTGCAAAGAAACTCTCACAACTCCAGAGACAAAGCGCTGCCCCTGGGGACTCGTCTCCATGAGGAAGCAACATGGCTTTGGACATTAAGATATTAATTTAAGCTTCCTCCACTTACCATGAGCTTGGGTGGGTGCCAGTACATGGACACAAGTGAATGTAAACCCCTGTGTGAGGAGGATGGAGCTGTGGGTGTGCAGGTCCCAGCAGCTGCTCCTGCCTCCCCTCAGCGCTGCCAACATCAGCCACACTCAGCCTCTCCATCGCCCAGTGGGGGCGAGGGGCAGCAGCACAGCCAGGAAACCTGTGAGGGGTCATTTGGTGAGATAACAACAACATAATTCCAGCAAGAACCACACACACTGTGGCACAGGTCCTGGGCAGCCCTTGGCTGGCACACTGCCTGGGATTGGAGTCATGGTGGTGGCAGTCCCCAGGCCCTCAGAAGCAGACGCTAAGAACCTTCTCCTTGCTTGGAAAACCATTTTTTGGCCAAGCCAGTGGGTGTAAGCAGTGGTCAGGCTACTCCTCTACAGCTGCATGGGGCTAAGATTACGCTGCCCACGGTGTCACAGCAAATGACCTGAACACACTTAGAGGTGCAAATATTAGAAGGCATTGATTGATTTTACAGCTCCTACAACCAGCCCTGCATAGCACTGCCCTTCCAGCAGTTAGAGTGTTAAAATAGTGGAGCCCTTGCTGTTAATGAAAAACGTGGGGAAAGGAACAAACTGAAGATGTGAAGATGCACTGAGTCCCTATATGGGCAAGCACAACACACTGCTCTGGTGGAGACAGTGCTTCAGGAACAGCTATGCCAGATGAACTCATATTGTCAAGGAAGCTGATACCAAATATTTACCTTTTAGTGCAATTAAGCAACTTCATCAAAAGCACTGGTTGAAATCAAAGTGCATTTCCTTCATAAACCACATTAGAGATTGACATACTTTGCTCTTCCCACATAACGTTTTAACCAGCTATTTGATGCCTGCTGTTATAAAGGCAACTCAGTCTGAGTTTGCTTATTGTTTGTTCATGCATTTCATGGGCTAAGATTAAATTGCTGGGTTCTGGGAGAAAGAGCAAGCATTTATGTCCATGACATTCTAACTGAAACTTTTTCTTAAAGCTGTTAAAAAGCTCAGAGAGAGACAGTCCAAAAGGCTTGTTGCAAACCTGCTTCATGATTCAGAGGGGCTCAAGCTACATTGCCACTGTCCATAATTCTGCAGCACTCATTTTTCTTGGAGAGGTGGATTATGGTCAGTTTTAAATGCCTCCTTTCCAAATACAGCAAAGTGCTTCTCAAAGCACTTCGATCAGGCAATTCTTTTTCACCAGCCTGCTGCCACCAAGAGAGGAGCCCCTCCTGGCAGTGCCAGGGACCTGAATGTCTTCAACAGAATAGAAAACTGTGCTAAAATAGGGCAGGAGACCTCGTTTCCTTCCCAGGTCCTGGGCTCAAGCAGAGGCAAGACTGACAGCTGTGACCTTCCAAACAGGCAGCTGTCCCCAAAATACAACTAAGGGCTTGATAAAGACCTACTTAAGGGCTGTCTCCGCAGCTGGCAGGCCAGGGAGGCAGCTCACAGCCAGCCAAGATGCCAGAGCTTTGGATGGGGCTCAGTGTTCATTCCCAGCCATCACCATCCAGCAGAACAGAGGCAAATGCAACAGTTTGCCCCAAAAAGGCTGCCATTCACCATTACCATCTAAGCAGGTCCCTTCCTATGGCTAACCACATTAGTCTTGGCCCAGACCCTGACTTGGGGACAGTTTCACAACCACTCCAACAACAAAAGGAAACACAACCCCTTTACAGTTATTGCCAACGGTGGAGTGGGAAATCACCTGTTTGCTGTTCCCAGCCACGTTTATTGCCTGCTCCCTGTCTGCTCACTCACATCACAGGGACCTGAGCACAAACAGGTGCTGCATGTGGTGCCGTGGGATTTTTCCAGCATTGCTCAATAACTGGGTGTGCTGTTAGTTTTTTAAGGAGGAGATTGTATTACCGCCTCATACTCCAGCGGGCAGTCTGAGAGACACGTGCTGCAACCCCTTGTGGTATGTGCCCTACAGCAAGCACACCATGCCACATCCAAAGGGGCACCTGAAATATATGCTCAAAGTTCCTCAGAATGCAGGAGCCTCCAGTGGTGCTGGGGAAGGAAAAGAATGGGGAGTGCTTTCTGAAGTTCGGAGCCAACATCCAGCCCAACATACAGAGCCCCTGGCTCTCTTTCCCGGCAGCTGGTCTGAAAGCCCTATCTCACTCCAGATCTTGCTGAAGTCATTACAAAACCAAAAGCAATCAGCTGCACAACCTGTGACACGAGCAAACTGGCAGTGTGGGGGTGCCAACCCACACAGCTTCCCCTGCTCCCTTCCTGAGGAGCTGGGGATGCAGATGGCCATGCAAAGGCAGTCACAGCTCATTGAAAGCCACCCTGGAGATCTGTCTCTGCATGGTTTATTCCATCCTGGGGTAGTTTTTCTGATGTTTTTGTAGTGACCTCCAGTGTTTATTTTTAACTTGTATAACAACAATACATCAGCCTACTAGGCTGCTCCCAAATATTTGACCTACAAAATAATCAGTCCATTTGGAGACCAGACTGGACTCAGCCAAGCCATAAAATGCTGCCTCAAGTTGCTACTTTCAGCACTTAAAACAAAACCACAGCTGTGTCAGGTCCAAGCTTCTCTCTAAAATGTAACTCCATTGGTCTGTACTTTCCAATACACCCCCACAGAGACCATTAACATGGTGTTGCTGGTTTAATTACACTGAGCTGTAAATCTTTTATTTCTCAAATCCAGCTTGCCAAATTTCTTCGTGATGTGCATTGCTTAGTCATTGCCCACTCATCCACAGGCACTTCCCAGGCCTCCTCAGTTCCATCGGACCCAGCAGCACTATAGGAAACAGTACCTTATGTCCAGGAGTCATACATGCAACAATTTTTGGATGAAAAGAGAATGACTTATGAGGATTGACTGTCATTCTAGCAGTGGCAACCACACAATCACCATCTGAAAAGCGGGAGAAATGAGATGGGGCCTGATCCGAAGCCTCTCCTGTTACTTTACATGGAGAACAAGTTACTCCATGAATAACAATTTGGGGGAACAGTGACATTCTAGAGAAATCTCTTGAAAAGAAAACAAATTTTAATTTCAGAGGTTTTCTTCAACATCAAGTTGTCTTCTTTTTTGAAACTTCTTTCTCCAGTCAAACCAGGAGAATATTCAAGCGTTGCGTAACATGATTTCTATTCAATTCAAATACAGATCTAAAAGTTCAAGTATGAAATTACACACTTGGCCTTTTCACATTAATTAATCCAAATGAATAGAGTAACATACTGGCTTTCACTGGAGAACATCTTTGTGCTAGCAAGAACAGTTAATTAGAGCTGGCACAAACACCTTCCATATTCACCATGAATAATAATATTCCCAGAGCAAATTTTCTCAGTAAACTTAAGGAAAGAGCTTATTTTTGATACTTCAACCCAACCATTTCTTCTAAGATTTTAATATGATAGAAGTTAAAGTTCTGGTAATTGTCAGGCAGCCCCTGCACCGTCTGCTCTTCCTGCCTGATGTACCTGACTCCAGCCTGGTCTCTGACCTGCCTACACAAGAGGTGCCTAAATCTGTACCATCAGACTCAGTGCTATGGCTGCTTTGCACGTGGTATCACCTCTGCAGCATCCTCCCACTGCCTCCAGCAGGCCATTAGTCACAGCTCGGTGACAGAGGGGCTCAGGACAGCCAAGGCTCTGGGATGTGTTGCACCTCTCTGGTTTGCTCCTGATCTCCTGCAGCAGGGAAAGCTCTGTCCTGTGAGACTCATCTGTGAGCCCCGTGGAAAATGGACTGTATGAAAGGAGACTGTGGGGAAGTGGGAGATCACTTTGTGACCAGCTGAATCTGCTGTGGAAGCAGCTCCAACCTAAATTATGAGATTTGCCTTTAACACAACAGAGAACAAAAACAGCAGCCACAAGCCAGCACACAGGGACCACTATTTCTGCTCAGCACTTACCGCCTCACCTGCAGCAAGTCAGAACCAACTGTGTTCCAGAGGAAGCAGGTCTAATCCTCAGGTAGAAAAGCAGAAGTAACTGATGTACAAAGGGTCATGTACACAGCAACCAGGAAAAGCAACAGCCAGTGTCTTCCTGTCCTAAAGTCGGTCTTATTTTCAAAAATGCCAGTCACTAAAAATATCTGACAAACAAGGGTGTCCACACTGTCTAATTTAGGAGACTTAGGTATGCAGGAACATAAGGAACCTAAACTGAGCATTCAAAGGCATCCTCTAGATATTTCCTTACTCTCTAGGAAACAAAGGCTCCTAAATCAAGTATGACAAGTTGGATGGTCCAAATGTCGCTTTAAGCTCCAGTTCCCTTTTCAGTCTCATTGGGTCCTGCTGGCAAGTAAGGCTGGACACTGTTTTGTAGACATTTTTGCCAACACAGTTGTTTTTTTTAACACAAAATGAACAGTGTTTCATTTACTCCCATGTTACTTGGCCATTTTAGTTCTGTATTTTTTAGATAAAAATGGCTTCAAAACAAGAAATAATAATTACAAAAATATTAAAACATACACTTGAGCTTAATATAAGGAAGTTCAGCTGCTTCCACCCACTTTTTTATGCTATGATTTTTTTATTAGTTGAAAATATTCAGTAAAGCTCAACCCATGTGTTAGAAGCTCTGTCCCCTCACACTCTGCCTTCTGTTCCAGAAAACATTCCCTCCAATGGAGCTGCATTTAATCAGGAAAACATTCCTTCCAATGGGGCTGCAGCACTTCAGTGATTTCACTCAGACACAAATGCCCCCATCAGGAACTATACTTGCCAAAAAAGCAAGAAACTGTCCATTTACCTGAGACCTGGGACACTAACTTGGGAAGCTATTTTAATTGATTACATAGCTACCCAACATGCCTTTTCTTCTCTGGGAAGCTGTGAGAGCATCCACAATACTTACTCTTACAATGTCCCATGTGGAATTCAGAATGAGGGCAGCAAAAGGCTTGGGAACACATACATAAGTGTGTGTAAGACAAAGGACAGGCTTTCATTAGCTTGGCATCAACACAGTACACCAGAAAGCCATTCACACTGGGCTGTAGTCAGTTCCCTGCAAGGGCAACTTAAAAGTTGCCGCCTGCCCAGAAGCACATGTGACACATGCAGCCATTCCCCACCAAAAAATGGGATCCCCACCATGCTGGTGGGAAAATGGGTCCTTCAGCTGCCTTTCTGGAGAACCTGTGTGGTTCATCACTACCAGAACATTCCTTGTACCAAGGCTGCAGAGATTCCAATGGGCTGCACTTCGTGGGATGAGACTGGACTGTAAATGTGGCTGTAGAAGACTTGTAACAAAAAAAGAAGAGTTTGTTTATGTTTTAGAGGAGGCACTGAGGTTCCTCCTCTCAACTGCTAAGTTATTTCCTTTTTTTTTTAAATACAGAGCTTGGAAGCAGATGCTCCCAGAGTTAGACTAAAACTTTGACTTACTGAGTATTGCCTGGCAGAGCTAAATAACAGCCTGAGCCATGCTACAATATGCAAGTATTAGAAAGTAAATTAGGTGCCAGCCACTGTCACAGTGACCCATATCTTAGGGTTGCAACTGCATCTCTGTCACAGTCTTCCCCAAACCAGTTTTACTGCCAAGCTTTTATATGTGCCACTGTTCAATCAAATAAAGCAGCCTTCTGTCAGATTGTGAGCAAGATTAGGAAGTAAAACTGACTTATTTTAAGTCTCCTAAGAGCAAGGGCCAATGAATACAACCTCAGGAAAGAAAAAACTGAACCAATAGGGGAATGTTGGAAATGCAAAGTTTCACAATACCAAGCTTTGGTTTTCCTTGTAGTGGACAAGTCTCAAGGCAGCTGACTCACTGGTAACTAGATTTAGTGAAAGGCATCACACTCAAGTTCTTAATATCAGCATTTCAGCCTTCAAAGGGCACATGTGACGGGGTCAGGCTCCCCTTGGGGTGGTGCAGAGCTGCTTCCTCAGCCCAGAGGTGATGGAAGAGGAGGGCTTCAGGCAGAGCTGGCTGGGCCAGCCCAGGAGAAAAGGCTTTGATAAACAGTTACTGTACGATGCAGCTCCCTTCAGTATGATGGAAAGAGCATCCAGATACTGCAGAGCTAAATGCAAAATGCAGCAAAAATGACTGTAACAAGCAAAACACAAACTTCTTCCCTGATCAACCAGAGACTAATTGTGGAAAGAAAAAGAGTTGAGTTCAGGAAAAAATATTCTGACACTTTCCTACCAGAAGGATGAAACAGGGAGAGAGAAAGCTTGGGAGAGCACTAAGGGACCCCCATTGCTGTGCAGAGTGAGGAGGAAAGCCCCCCAAAGGCCAGCCCTGCAGACCCAGCCAGAAGGCAACAGCAGGCCTAAGTCACAGGCAGACACATGTCTGTGGAAGTGCAGCAGCAGCAGAAGGAAGGCTGAGCACAAACACCAGATGCCTGCTAGCCATCCAAGCAGCAGAGGTACCGTGCTGCTTCACAGACCACAGCTGGCCAACAACTTCTTTACATAGGCAACCCTTGGGTCTCCAGGGATGTGCAAGGACAGGGGAAAAATCCCCAGCAGCCTGCTCAGCCATATCCCTGTGCAGCTCTCCCATCACCATGGGGAAGGGTCTCCCCTCTGCCCAGCTCCACGATGCCCCTGGGCTGGACCCTCCAGAACAGTCCAGCTGCCGCCTCCCACGAGCAACAGCTTTGTGGAAGGGCATGTGCTTCTCATTCCAAACAAACACACACTTTACATATCAGAGGTAAAAGATTTTATTATCCCATAGGTTTTTCCTAAGAAGTAAGAGTCCTACCAGACAAAATATACAAAGCATCTTATGTTTTCTTTCTAGACAACTGCATTCTCATTCTATGAAACAGTGACCACATTAGTTCACCTTAAAGAACCAAGGTTTGTCCTTACAGCTGCGGGGTTGCACAGAGTTAGCATATTCAATGACCAGTTAAATCATGCAGAATCAGAAGGAAGGGGAAAAAGGTCTGTATGCTCACCTGAGTGCGGGCTTAGGTTTCTAGAAACGAAGAGAAATGCAGGGCTTAAATTTACCAGTTTGCAGCACTTCCATTAAGTGAACCAATTCTCTGACCCACTTCTTGTCATCTTAGCAATTAAAGGTTGGTGCTAACAGCAAGTTATTGCTGGAAAAATGCAATGCTAAAAGAGTAAACATCTCTCTGGGAGTGGGAAATTTTCCTTAACCTGCATGAAATGCACATAATTCTTCATTTTACATCAAGCTTAAAGCAGAATGAAACCAAAGTGTCCTCCTCTACTTGTTAAAACTTAATGTTTACAGTTGACTATGTTTATATAAAAAAATAAATTCTCAGCCTCTAAGGACATACTAATTCCTAGTGCATTACATGACCATTCTGAGATCCTGTTTTGTTTTCACATAACTCATAGTATTATCAGTTAAAATTTTAAAATATATTCACTCTTTTTTTGGTTCTGCTGAGTTAATGATTGTACTTGCATTTACTTTATCCTTCCTCTTCTAAAACAACAAGCTCATTTCAACAGATGGTGAACAAGTCCAGATTGGCTGGAAACAAATTAACAAGAATGTGCCAAGTTGAAACTCACCCCATTCTTTCAAGCCAAAAAACTGCCTGCATTTCAAGAACCTAATTAGTTTTAACTATATTTATGGAACAGAGGGAAGAATATTTAATTATTCTGCAATTCTTCTGTGTGATGATCAATGGAAATGCAGTTTTGTTCACACAATTTCTCTGCAGTATATTGACCAGCTGAATCTTGCCCTGTATCAATACCTGTACTACAATGGTGCCTGCAGATAATGTGATACACTGTTGGATTACAGTAATTACTATCAAAACAGCTTTCATCAGAGGAGTTATATAAGAACACACACTCTGTTAAAAAAAAAAAAAAAGATAAAAAAAATCTGGTTCTCCACTTGCCAGTAACTCCCAGTTCTGCTGCTGACACCACTGTGTATGTAGGCACTGCACCCCATCCACACACAGATGGGATCACAATGTGAATACAACTCACCCTCCCAAGAAAGCAGAGCTGGCCATGACAGACATGGGGCTCCACCTGCAGCCACAACCTATAGATGGCACATCAGCAGGGCTTTGGCACCTTGCATCAAAGATACACCTGTATTTAATCTGGAAAAGTGACAGGTCTGCCCAAGAACCACAGCAGCTGCCACTGTGTGTTAGAGAAAGGGCTACAGAGCCTTGCACTTCATCCTCTGTACTTCCTCTGCACTTCATCTGCTGGAGAGGAGGGACATGCTGTGCCATTCCCATCATTCTCAGCCCACCTCACTACCCCTTGCCCTCCTGCCACCCTGAACACCCCTCAGGACACCCTGCTTTGCTCAGTGGGTCCTGCTGAGCTATGCCATGTTCAGGAGGAGGTGTGGTGACAGGTGAATCCAAGAGCCAGTCATAAAGGCAACACAGAGCAGTTGCTTTCAGTGTTTGAAAATCTGGACTTCGAGGGTGCAGCAACCTGGGTCCACCACACCATGGTTTGGGCAGAAATCTTCCCTATGCTGAGCTTTTAAATCACCTCACAAACATTCTTAAGTGCATCTGGTTATGGATTTTAGGCCATTACACCAGTATCAAAATGGCAATCCTCCTCTTGTGCACACACCCTCTGTCCTGGTGCCAAGGCAGCCTCAGAGCACTATTCCAGCCTGAAATCACTCAGCCAGGGAAAGAGCACCTATCTCCAGCACTCCTATTTCTCAGCCATCCCTCCCTTCTTCCCAAACCTGCTTACAAAAGATTCCCACTCTGTGGTGTGGAAGAAGCTGCACCTACTCCCAGACTATCTTTGACCACTGTGTAAATTTAAGCCCAGCAAATGCCTCAGGTAGCAGGGAGAGAAGAGGCCACAACGGACCCAAGAGGTTAGAGCTGCACAAGCTGGGGCAGGGGGAGTATAAAAAGTAGCCAGATTATCATGTCTGAAGGGAGGGCTGAGAGCATGTGTGTGCATGTGTGTGCAAGCAAAGCCAAGGAAGGTTACATCTGGAGAGTGGCTTCATGACTTTTGGCAGATAACAGTTTCGACCACAAAAGTGTTTTCAAAGTGACGAATACGGTGACAGTTTCCAGCCTCCCGTCGACTGATACCTAGAAGTGATTTAAAGAGAGGAGATTCAATAAATCATAATCTATAGGAACTGAAGCAAGAAGGGGAAGGAAAACCGACAAGATGCAACCGCTGAATTTTGAAGTGCAGGAACAACATAACCCATATGGAAAACAATGTTATCTGGTATCTTTGGAAGAATATTCCATATTCTTGAGGCCTTAGTCCTTCAGTAAAAGCTGCCATGGGCTGAGGAAGCTGCCTGGAAACAGCTGGTTTCAGCTGACAGCATCTCAGTGTTATCTCAGAGACCACAAAACCTCAAGAAACCAGCAGAAGTCACAGGCTGGTACAGAGCACAGCCCTGAATGCAGCCAAGGAGGGCTTAAAATAGCTACTTCCCCTCTGGCTGTTTGTATCCCTGCATACACTTATCCTGCTGTGGCCCCAGCCCCTATGGGAAACAAGCAATGCTCCCTTAAACTGCAGGACCCTGGCTCTGGGCACCTCTGCCAGGCAGCTCCTCCCTTCTTACAGCAAGCTGGTGGTGCCCTGATGAGAACCAGGACCAGTCAGTGTGCCAGCAACTCCTGCATATCAGAGCAGCTCCCACTGGGAAAGCATCATGGGCTACAGCCATGGTGACTTCTGCACCTTGCAGCTTTCCCAGAGATCCAACCCAAACTGACTACGGGTTCATATTTCAGGTGAGCTTTTAAGTACACCTGTATCTAAAAACAAATAAATACAAGTACTGATGTTAAGAAGCTTTTTGCAGCAATATTACCATTTGTATATGATACATATTGCTGATTTCCATAGAATCATTTTAACACTATTCAGTTTTCCCTCTTCACAACGTTTTCCATATTATTAGGAACTTAATTAATTAAAGGCAATTTCCAGATCTAATCTGCTCTGAATAGCTGCCACTGAAGCAGGTGCCTCCATTAGGGAAATTTTCCAAATGGTTCCCCACAGCACCACTATTAGTTCAGCCCCAGGAGCCCACATGTAAATGAATTGCTGGCTCCTGCAACCATTTTCCCAATGTTTCTATTACGCTGATAGACAACAGAAACACAGCAGCCATTTGCAGCAGCATCACCCCAAATCCAGGTTTAGATTAACTAGATGGAAAACACCTCACTCAAAAAGCTTACACCCCCAGGGAGACCCTCCTCCCTCTTGCCATGAAGGGGCCAGCATGGTTGAAACAGCCAAAACATGGCTGTGATGAGGGGGAAAAGTGAGTGAGGGGGAGGCAAGGATCTCACGTCTCCTGGCGCTGCGCCGCTTCAGCCGGTAGGTCTCCTTGCCACTGCACAGGCGGTAGATGAAGGAGCCAAGCTGCTCCATGTCACTGACGTGCTCGGTCGCGATCATCTCCTCCTGGATTATGTATGTCTGAGGCAGGTACGTCCCTTTCTGGAATGACACCATTTCCACCAAAATAAAGCACATGATCTCCTCCTCACACAGAACTGTCTCACGGGGAGTGCCAAGGACAGCCAAACTGATCAAAATTCACTGCCTGCTGAGGCTGGTTAACATGCACCCCTGTCCTCACTGTAAACTGGCCCATGCTGCTAGAACAGGGCACACAGAAGGGATTGGATCCAAAAATGGAATGTTCACAGAGTGGATGAAGTCAATGTAGGGTCAACCCTGTTATAAACTAACCCACATTTTAAAGCAGGATGCACAAAGCTGTAACTCTGAGAGCACAACAAACCCATCGGGAGAGGGATCAAAGCTCAACCAAAATGCCAGGAACTCCACTGAAATGTGCATTTTCTATTTACTTCAAAAGGCGAAAACCAAAACCACCATCCCTGCTCAGATCCCAACATTTCTGCCTCCTCCCTGGCCCATTTAGCACAGCCACAATGACATCCTGCCCTTACTGCCCACAGGAGCAGGGACTAGAGATGGGTCATGGGTACCACATTCAGAGGAAAAGTGAGGTCTCAGCACACTTCCACTGCCTCAGGAACACCTGAGCAGTGATGTCCCTGCTGTTGGGGTGGAGGCCACTGTGAAGACCAGAGTGATGCGTGTGTTGCCTGGTGGAGGGACATGGCAGAAAGTCACAGGGGAATGTTAAAAATGGGGAGAGAGAAAACGGGGTGGGTGCCTGGGAGCACTCCAGGAATGGAGGCCACCTCTTTTCCTGCAGAAAAGAGATCAGCTCAGCACTGAAGAATCTCTGCAACCTGATTCCCAGGTGCTCAGGGCATCTTGTATGTCGGGGCACTGCTGTGGCAACAAACAGCTGTGTTACCAGTACAGCTTGGACCTGGGGCACTGGTGAGCACACTAGATGCTAACGAGGCCATGAACCAAAGACTCATTTCTAGTCCCTTTTGCTTAAGAAGAGTCAAAGAAATTAAAGAACTGCCAGACCCTGGGGCCAATGTAAGTATAACCAAGGTGAAAAGCAAGAAACAGCAGCACCATTTCAAATACCACCTCTTCAGTTTCCATCCCAGGACTGGTTATCTCCACAGAGATGTACCTGGAAAAACACTATCTTAACTTGGCACTGTGCTGCTGGGCTGGCACAGCCTATGGGATCAATAAACCTGTCCCCTAACACTGGAGGATTAGGCTATTAGTGGAAGTTTGTACTACACTAACACAACAGTTCTGCAAGAAATTCAATTATTGATTCTCAGGGGGAGAATGCAGGAGAGGCCATGTGATACATGCAGTTACTGGCAGGAGCCATCATATAATAGCCAGGGCTGGGGCTCAGGATTTGCCAGATCCATGACCTGGCAAGAGGCCTTTGAGAGACGGACACATGCACACAATCCAATCTTCACTGTCTCAGATTTAAATAGCTGTGGCAGGTTAAGTGGGAATCATTACTTCTCCACCACAGGACTACACAACAAGGACAATACCTTCAGTTTTCTGCAGGAGTTTTAAGAAAGCTAAAGTTCTGAGTATCTTGCATTCTGCAAAAGGTATGGATCATCCATCATTTAACTGGGTCACCTCCAACTTCCTGCTGCTGCATGGCAGGAGCATCCCTCCATCCTTTTATCTCAGACACTGATGCAGGCCTGTTCTCTGAACTGTCAAACCTATACAGAATAAAGCCTGAAAGAAGCAGCACAGCTGCCAATTATAGGCAAAAAGTCAGACATAAGAGGCTTGGTAAAGCATCCCTTAGGGCCAGGACTTGAGTGGGGTCTGGCACAGCTGTGCCCACATACAGCATATATAGAGGTTTCCCTCCCCACTACTCCATCTAAAAAGTTCTCAAGGACTGGGGTTTTTTTTTTCCCTTTTTAACGCCCTTCATGGGCTCACAAGGGAGTCTGAAACTGCCTCTGCCATTTGGGGTGGTGGCTGCCATCTTCCTGTGACTACAGAGACCGGTCAGAGACTTATCAATCAATTCTCACAGGGGACACTGTTCTTTTCTTCTATTCCCTCCAAGTTGTTTAATGTTTTTCTGTTTGGAGATATTTCTATTTTTGTGTATTCTATGTGTCCCTTGTTTGGATATATACATAACTAATAAAGGAGTGGATACTTCTTTTCTTTCTGTATCTCATGGTACTTAAGTCCAAATTACACAACTGTCTCTGAGGACAGCTCCACTGTCCTCATGGTGAAAAACTTTTTCTGAGCTCAAAAACATGCTAAATACTTTAAAACAATGTCTCTAGGGTGCACAGATTGGAGACTGGCCCGTCTCAATAATCAGGAATTTATTTAAATTCACACTTGCTTTCACTTCTTCAAGCACATAAAAACATTTTAATTGTATTGTTATCCCCTTTTTAAATTAATAAAAATATATAATGACTGAGTTTATATCTGTTATTTTAGTATGTGACCAGCATTCCCAGTTTCTTGGGTTTTTTAATGTCAGCTTGTGCAGTCCTGCCTTTTCCATTTCCCTCTGCTCCAGGGACCGGTCACCTGCCATGGTCAGAAGCTATGACAGGTCTGGAGTGAGCTGTAAGTAAATGTGTGTTGTACTCCAGTGGGGTTTTCAGCACATTTGCCAGATGGTCACAGTGCATGAAATTGTGAGGACTGCAAGGAAACAAACTGGGAGTTTGACAAGGACTGTAGATCAGGCATCTCTCCAGGCATAACCCCTACAAAGTTCATCACACCACATGTAGCAGCAAGTGAGCAGAGGGAATTTAAGAAAAAGAGTTAGATTGGGGGTTTTAACTCTCTTTTAAACAAAGCCTGCAGAAGGGATAAAAGACTCATGCCCAGTGCCTTGCTTTATCTGCAGAAGACTGAGACAGATATTTACCTTCTGCAGTCTGAAAAACCCTGTGTTTTCCTCCTGCTGTTAAAATCAAAGAGTACTCTATTTTAAGACAGCTGCTTTCAGTCACTGCAATAGCAGTACAGGCTTCTGAACTGAACAAAACTGCTGGTACTAAACCCAATTAATGCTGGCTGTGAGCACATCTGCATGAGCCCACGCCTGGTGCTGCAGCCTGCAGCACAACAGGGAGGGCAGCACAGATTCCCCCCCCAAAAAGGAGGAAAGCTGAAGGCCTCTTACTCCCCAAGGGATAAAGAGACCTCTGCAAATGGCAAACCACAGAGGTAAACATGACAAGAGTGAAAGGAGGGAAATTTTCTTTTTTTTTTCTTGATTCCTACAATCAGTAAACACCAGAGGGGAGGAATCTGCAGCTTCTCTGAGTCTCCTTGGTCAGGTTGATCATCATGCCAGTGTTACTGTAACATTGACAGTGTTACATGTCTGCAAACCCAGTATTTCAGTTAAACCTGCTGAAACCATCACTCTACACTAAGGCTCAGCTCTGTGAGGGCCAAGACTTACTTCCCCAGACACAGTAGTTTTGATTTCCCATAAGCTTCCACCAGGTACCCATGAGCCAACTCAAGGAAAGCATGCAAACCAAGCAGGATTGCAGTTGTACCATGGCGTTAACCAGCAGCTCCCACAGGTTGCGAGGAGGCATCACAATCGTGGTGTTCAGCTCGATGACGTAGCATTTATCCAGCGTTATGTCATGATAAGCTGTCAGACCCTGTGTTCCAAGCACAGAAATTAAGGAATTGAGCCCTCTGCAATGAAATGTGACTGAAAACAAGTGAAAAGAGTGAATTCAGGGAAGACAGGAAACTGCTTTAACCGAATCTGTCCAAGGACCTCCCTATCAAGCAAGTTGGACAGGTTGGAAGAACTCAAGAGAGGGCCCTGGGCAGGAGGACAGCTCAGTAATGAGATCATCACAGATATATGTGACAACAGAGACTCAGGCCATGAACACGGTGCTGGTGCACCCAGCTCAGCCCCAGGCTGTGTCCCCAAGAGCTCCTTACCCGCTGGAAATCATGGATGATATCCGCAGGGTCGCTCCCTCCAAACTGGGGCACTGGGACGTTGATCTGCTCATAATTCTCTTCAATGTAAATCTTGACGTCCTCGTGCAGCTCCAGCTGCCCTTTGAACGGTGAGTACAGCGAGTCTTCGTAGAGGACACCGCAGTGGAACACACTCTCACGGGGCAGCTGTGGGGACAAGATGCAGGCAGGAGTACAACACTCCCACACCCCACACACAGCTACAGCAAACATGGGAAGAAAGGCACCCATAGTGGATAAAACACTCGTCAAACAGGTGTTTGAACATACTTCGTGATCAGTCCTTTTACCAGAAAATGTTCTTGATGAAGATAGCGCAAAATACCTTTGTGAGATGACCATGTCTCACTTCATGCTAGCCAGGTCCAAAGGCAAACTGACTGCCTGAAAGCTCTTACATTTCTTGACCAGACTGTTCACCTCCCTCCACAGCCATGCTTTTAAGTAACTGCATTTTTCTACAGGAGGCATATAAGCTTGGGGTGAGCAGAGCATCATTTCTAAAGGCACTTGTAGATTGGATGTGGCAAATGCAGCAAAACAAAGGAGCTTCACTGCACTGTAAAACAGAGGCTGCTGCTTTCTGATAAACCACGTCTAGTAAAAGGTGTCCCTGCCCATGGCAGGGGGGTTGGAACTAGGTGATCTTTAAGGTCCCTTCCAACCCATGCCATTCTATGATTCCACGATTCTTCCGCAACACAAGATATGGGAAAGAAAGCTAATGCAGGGTGAGCAATCCAGTTAGAGCAAAAAGATCCCAGGGACAAACTGAAGCCATGGGAGATGAGACACGAAGGCCTTGGTCTCCCCAGAATCTCTGACTGTGTTGAGTGGGCTTTGCCACGTGACTGAATATCAGCTGCCACTTGGTATGACCAGCAGGCAGTAGGGGTGACACGAGGTGGCCCCAAAAGGACCAGTGGGCATCTCTCAGAGCTGTTCATCATTGTCCAAGGGTAGGTTATTGACAGGGTGATGGACTGGACACTGTCCATAAATGTGTTGACAACCTTCCCTCAGTGCCAGGGCTCCTCACAAGCACCAAAAACCCTGAAACAGGTTGTGATCACACTGACACAGTGGGGTGTGCAAAGGAGGGGAAGAGTCTTGCAGCTGTCACAGGGGTTTCCAGATTAGGTGTAAATGAGAATGGGTAATAAAGCAGTAATGATTCTTGAAACAAAAACTTCAAATTAATTTGACAGCAAGAAAATTTATGGAGAAAGGAGTACATAAAAGGACTGTATTGCTGAGTGGATAAATGCTGGCTGCAGAGATGAAGGCAGCAGAGGTCCTGGGAGAACTCATTCACTAATAGCCACTCCACAGCAGAACGAGGGCTTCAGTGCAAATCAATGCTCTGGGGTTTCTTGGCTAAACACTCAGCAAGCCAGAGCTCAGCAGTTTTCTCCTTAAAAAGCAGCTCTGTCCTGTCTCATTCCCTGTGCTCTGACCCACCAAAACACTGCCAGCCCAGTGTCTCAGCCAGGCCAGGCTTTGCAAAGACTATGTGGAAGAAAAGGTGCTGAATTTAACGGAGGTGGAGTGCTTATGTTCTGTACCATCTCCCACTTACTTCTTACTTCTCTGCTTCCTTTATTAATAGCAGCACCTATTTTTGTTACAGAGTTTTGCTTTGCTAGAGCCTTTAAAATCTACTGCAAAAAGCTGTTCACTTGCTATCTCCAGGCTTGCTCTCCTCTCACCATATTTTCAGACTGCCCTACCCCTGACAGCAATGACTGGGTTTAAAAGATAGAACTGGCAGGCTAAAAAAAAAAAAAGAAAAAGCCAAATAAAGCCACAAGGGAGGGGAAGAAGAGGATTTCTGGAAGGCCCTTCCTAGCAGTGGGGATGGAGATGAGCCTGAGTGTACCACTTAAGAAATGCCTTGTCTGCACAGGGCAACAACAGCCGGCACCGCCTCGTTCAAAGGCTGAGCAGCTTCTCTGGCTGCTCAGGCTGATGAGCCAGAAGTCTTTCTCAACTTGCTCCTACCTGGGTGATGAAGAAGTATCTGTACACATACATAGAGGCGAAGACCAAGCCCAGGAGCAGGACGAGGAGCCCCATGGTCAGGTAGCAGACCCCGCTGAGCGATGACCTCCGGCTCTGCACGGCGGGAGCCGCCTCCTCCTGCCGGACAAAAACCACAGCACTGGTCACCTGCTGCTCCAAGGGGCCAGAAAATAAACTGTGCTTTATGCAAAGGTCACATGTGGGTTCATGAGAAAAGCACTGTCCTGCAAAGCCTTGTGCATTCTGTCCCCCACCCTGCCCCAGGTATATGTATTTTTATATATATGTAAAAACATATCTGTGTGAGAACACACATACATACAAGTACACTTTGCTTCCCACCAACTGCTCAGAACAAAGCCAAGCTTTCTTTCAGTGGGTGATAAAGACTGACCAAAAAAAAAAGGAAATCAGGANCTCCCCACAGCCAGTCAGAGATTTGCTTTAACAGCAAACAACAGCCTCTCATTCCTAAGAGCCATCACTTCCTAAAGCAAGATATGTTTCTCCAGGATAACATGGCTAAAACCCTGTGGGTGGTGCAGGTGCTAAAGCCCAAGGGGAGATGCCCTTGGGTCCCTGCCACCCTCTGGTGGCATCAGAGCAGGTCTGCTCAGCAAAGCTGGCACCAAACACCTCTTTTCCCTTTCCCTATCTTGGAGCAGACCTTCCAAGATCATCATTCCTGAACCAAGACTAGACACCCCAGCATCACTGATGGGGATCTTGCCAGGTAGGGATTCCTCCCTTGTCTACTGAGGTGCAGAACAGGGGCAGAGCCAGGATCCTGCAGCCCCTCTGCCACCTGCTCCACTCCAGCCAATATGGACTGCTCTAGCCACATTCAGACTGATAACTGCAAAGACCAAATTGCTTTGGGGGGAGCTACAGTTCCAGCACACCTACAGGAGAAATGAATCTTATCTTTATTTCTCCTTCATCCCAGATGTTGAAAGAGCACAGCACCTCTCTTCACTGCCAGCTCTCTACGCTGAAGGATCAGTGTAATCAGTTTTGTGCTGCTTCTCCAGCAAATAAAGGGATGAGCAAGCTGAAAAATTCCACATTTTTCCTCTCCTTCTGCAGAAGGGCAGCAACTGTGACAAGCCACAAAGAAGAGAAAAAAAAAAACAAAAAAATCACACTACTAGAGGAGGTTTAAAGGCTCTCTGACACAAACCACTATGACAGGAAAGTCATGCTGGATGTCAAGTGTTTCACAAAAACAGCTTTCCCCAGATATTTGTCATCAGAGAAGGAGTGCAGACAGTGTGGGTGAAGAGGAACGAAAAGATCTCCTGCCACTGCCACTGAAGCAAGGCTGAGAAAACGTTTAATGCTCTGCAAGTGAAGCATATCAGAAAGGTGGCAGGTTGTCCTGGTGGCTAATGCACTGTTTGCTTCCTTGATGAGTGCTAACTCCATGGAGGGCTTGAAGAGAGGGTCCATAATGACACAGCAACACAAAGAGGAAAAAAATACTCCATTAAAAAGAAAAGCTCCATTTGATGAATGGTAGGGAGGGGGAACTAAGCCCTCCCTGGTTTACTATTTACTAGGGCAATTCCATGTTCCTTGCACAATCAAAGACACAGCAAGACATCCCACCTCTCACTACCAAAGGAGATGAGTTCTGCTCCCTACAAAACATTTCTGGCTTCAGGAAAAATATCCGAGCTTTGCATTTTGGGAAAAGGTGGGAGAAGCAAAGCAGAGTTTTGCCCTAGGAGAAGTTACTAAACTCTGGGGGGAAAAAATCTCAAACAAAAACTCTAATTCTAAAAGAGGACAGAAAAAAATCAACAGCAACCAATCTGATGGAGCAGAAAAAATAAGGCAGCCAGGCTACATATGCTGCCAGCCAGGCCAAGGGGAACAGTTAAACAGCCCTGCAAAACACTGCACAAAAATCACCTGGAAAACCCTCACTAAAATAGGCATCTCCACCCCCCAGCCCAGCAGACAAAAAGACCACCAGCCTTTGTCACTATAAATTACAATTTAAAAGCAGCTCTGTTAGCTGGCACCTCTGCTTCAGGCTGGAGGTGTTCTCAGTGCTGACAGCCTTTGGATGGAGCAGCGCAAAACCTGCTTTAACAGCATTTCACCCAGGATAACAAATCTTCACCAGGTTGGAAAAATCCATGAAGCTTCTTCCACAGGCTGCTGCCCTGCCCATGCTGCAACACACCTCCTTTCCCACAGGATCACTGCTCCCTGCAGTAGAAATGTGGGTTTTTTAAAAAAAAAAAAAAAAAAAAAAAACCAGGAAATCCATCACAGCTGATTTCCATCTGTTCTTGCTGTAGGAATGCCTGGCTCCCAGCAAGGGAGCAGTTTTCCCCTAAGCAAACCTTATCATAAAGAGAAACAGGTGGTCCCAGCAGCAAGCTGCAGGAAAGCCATCCCTGCCAGGAAGAACCCCAGGACGGCAGAGCAAACCGTGTGCTGTGCTCCTGCCACACGGCAGACTTTGTGCATTGGCAGCAGGGATGGGCTCCACGAATTCTTGTGGTGGTGGGGAAAAGAACCAGACTTGGCAGCAGCTTTCTGCAGAAGAGCAGATTGTGCCTTCAAGATGTGCATTTCCAAAGGACAAAATATTAACACAGAAAAATGCTTTACATTCACCAGATGTTTAGCGAGAACCCAGAAGAATTCACTAACCAGATACACTTATAACAACAATCCATCCAACTAATTTTCTGCCTTGATCAAGCCTTGGGTTTTTTTGGCCAAGAGAAATGGGAAAGATCGAGGTCAAAACCATCCCTGGGCAGGGGCAGGGACAGGTATTTCAGCTGGGCAAATGAGCTTTCCCCTTCTCGTAGTTTTAACAAGATATTCCAACAGATGGGCATTACACAAAAATTTTTTTACACAAAAATCAACATAAGGCCCTTCCTTCCCTCTCTGGTCTATGAAGAAGCAAACATTCATTTGTTTCTCCACGAACAAACAGATGGAAAAGCAATGGCAGTGGCCAAAGAGCACAATGTGCATCATGCAGGCACCACAGATGTGCACACAGGGAGGATGCACAGGCAAATCCACAGCTCTGCTGAGCATCCCACTGCCATTCCAGGGCAGGGAATCACTCCATGCAATGATCCTTTCTTTGCTCCTTTTTTTCTTGGCACCACCACGTGCTCCAGTGATGGTGGAGGCAGCAGAAGCTGCCACTTTGCTGATCCTACAGAGAGGTCTGGGCCAGCTCTCTTTGCAGTGGAAAAATTGCGGTGGAAGAGGCAGTGGGCAGAGCTCCTTCCTCCATGCAACCCACAGGGAAGGCACAGCTCACTCCTCTGCATGAGCAATGGGGGAAAGCATCCACCTCTCAAGGACACCACCTGCACATCTTGGGTTTTGGCAGGCATTGTCCTGATAACACTTCATCCCACCAGGAAGCTTCACACACAAGCCTGAGCAACCAGACATGCTGACTCAGCTCCAGTTTGCAGGCATGATTGCTTTCAGACACTCAACCCAGCACCCAGCAGCAAACAGGATATTGGAATATAAAAAGGAATTCCTCTCCTCGGATAAAACAGGCTCTTCACTACAACTCAGTGCCCTGCCAGCCCACAGGGCCAGCACAGGAACAGAGCACAGGCTGCAGATACCCAGATGGGAGAGGATGGAGTGATGATACAGACAATTTGGTAGAAGAGGCCTGAAAGTAGCCTGAGGGGAGCAAAAAGTACTAATTTAGTCTTTGAGGATTTTCTTGAGAATTCAGGTCTTGCTGAGGACATGATGAAAATGGCTGGTGCCCCGTTACCCCATTCAGTACTGAATGGCCAAGGAACATCCCTCCTACAAGGAGGTGCGGGGGACAGAAGTCTGGCTGTGCCATACAGGCAAAATGTCTGGTCCAAGGTATGGAAATAAAGTTCAAAGGCCACAATGAGTCAGAACAGGAAAACCACCTACTGCTGAGCAGACCCTCCTTGGGACACACACCACCAGCAGGAGCTGATGGCAAGAACCATACCCAGTGAGGTGCTGCCTTTGATACTTCTTGTTAGTACAGAAGAAGGTCCTAAAAATAAAAATTTGACTCTGTTGCTCCTTCATCACCCATGTCTTGCTGAAGATGACAGAAGTGAGAAAATTAGAGGTGTCATGCCATGCCTTGATCCCTCCTGAGTCACACACTGCCCCAGTAGAGATGGGGTCAGTTCACAGTCCTTTTCTGCTTCTTCAGCTTTGGAAGCAGTTCCCAGTCCTTCACAAACCATTTTTCCTGCATTTCTGAAAGAGGCAGGTTTGAAGTCTTTCATTTTAGGTGTAGCAGGGCCTGACAAACAGGGGACACAGCTTGGCAAGTATCTTAAATATACACCCCCAACAGGAAAAGAAGTGTAGGGTGACTAAAAATAGTAGATGTGATTTCCATGACTGACAAGTGAGGAGATAAATGCAACACAGAGCAATGCAATGCAAAGGGATGTGGTTTGGAGAAGATGCTCTCTGAAAGGCAGAAAACTATGTCATCCCTCTCTGGGACGTTGTTTGTTTCACAGGAGCAGCAGCCTGAACTTTGAATGTCAGAGGCACTGACAGAACTACAGACATTGCCACGGTTTCCTCAAAGGGTGCAGGCTCAAAACTTAAGAAACCCATATCAGAAAATCTAACCTTGCTGTTTACTCATTTCTGGTAACCAAAGGCCAATATGGACTATGGGAAAAGCAAAAAATCAGTTCAAGGTCTCTATCTCCAGTACATCAAGACCCATATTCACAGCAAAATCAGTGCTTTAAAAAATTTAAGGACTTGCAGCAGGGGCATTTCCACTGACTTTAGGTGGAAAAATCCCAGAGCTGACTGCTGGAAAATCGCAGTGCTGCCACAGTTGGTGTCAGCTGGAATGGACTGATCTCTCCTCTGATGTGCTTGGCTTGGCTTTGAGTGTCACCTCTCAGGAAAGTGACTCCCATGTCTGCACCAACACGGCCTGCTTTTCCTGCACGTGAAGCAAAGCCCTCTAATCCATCCACCCCGGTGCCAGCATCCCCAAACCCTCTCATCCATTCACCCCAGCTACCTGCAGGTGCTAGACACTGCTGGCACTTAACTGCCACTGCTCTGCCCCATAAAAAGCACTGGAGACTTTCTGGGATAAATGTAGGGTGAAGAAATCCAGATTTGTCTCCCAGAGACGACCACTCTCATACTTCGGAGTTCAAACACAGGGGAGCTCAGTGGTGAAGAACCTCCAGGGACAGCCAGAGCAAGCTGGGGTGGCCAGCCAGGATTCCAGACTGGAACCCCAGTTTCCAGACTGGCCAAACTAGAGCTCTCTCCTCCGAAAGTGAGAGACTCCACACGGGGAAAAGGCAGACGAAGGAAGACAAGAAGAGGGAGATGAACAGAGAGAGATAAAATATCACAGCAAAGGCAGTTCATCCTGGCATCCACCAAAGCACCTCCCACATTCCAATAAAGGCTCTTTTGCCAAATGAACAAAAAATGAGTCTTGTCCTCAAGAGCAGTTATGCTTGGAGAGAGGAGAGGGAGAAAAATGAGGAGAAATACCAAGTGACACCAAGGGGGAAGGAGTGCCTGAGCCACTGCCCTGGCAGAGCCACAGGGGTCACGGCTCTGCAGGAGCAAAGGGAGGTCTCTGAGGGAGCCCAGACATGGAAGGAGAGCCCTTCCAGGCTGAAGAGCATTTCTGGTGCTCTACGTCAGAAAAGGAAACACCATGTGCATGCATGGACAGAGAGAAATATACATCCACACACATATATATGGCACAGTTTCCAAGGCAACCAAAGTCCCTGCACACAGTCCTTGAGCACTGCTTGTGCAGGCCTTCCACGGAGAACACAACTGAAGGCTTTTGGGCTCAAAGATGCCTAGAAGCAAAAAAAAATCCAACCAAGCCTGTAATTAAGAGACTATCACAGCTGAAGGCAAAAAGGTTGCAATAAATGAATCTAATCACACCTTTAAACAACACCACAACACATGACTACTAACAAAGCCACCTGCCTCAGGAGTCACTTTGCAGTGCTGGAAATTAGAATATCAAAACCAACCACTGGCTAATTAAAACCCCCAGCTTTGTTGCTATATGACAAAGACAGCAGGGTGTTAAGAATGCAGCCTAGCATGTGGGAGCTCCTAAGCACTCAGTGATCATATTTTCCTTCTCCCTCACCAGCAAGAGAGATATAAATCCCCCTCTTTTCTCCTTTTTCCATCTCCTTCTGGAACTAAGGGGCTGTTTCTCCTCCCTCTTTGCACAGGGGTGAGGAATCCATTTCCATACATTTTTTTAATTTTATTTTTTTGGCAGAGCCACCACCACTTCCAGCTGGAATGATTCCAGCCTCCTTCTCCTCTTTCCCAGGAGTAAAACCATTCAGAGCATTAGCAGAGCCAACAAAGCCTCTTTTAAAAATAAGGCTATTCTTACCAGGCATATGGCTAAAGCACTGAGTGTCATGCTGAACATGACAGAGAGGGAGGCAGAAAGAAAATAAACAGCTGTGATAAAGTGGCAAAAAAATGTCCCAACCTCAGCATTTAACAACCTGACTGCCAAAATACAGAGTCTGATAAACACAGCCTGATTTCCAGAAATCCAGTGCCACTGTAAAGATGGGGAAAATCAGTCCCTGCTCCATCACCACAGCTAAAAAGCTCTGGAGCACCTGGGGAGACCTACCTGGGAGAGGGAAGGAGCAAGGACAGCCATGGGAAGGCCAAGGGGATTTTTTGCACCCCTGAACTGGAAAGTGGCAATAAAAGAACAGGAATTTTCTCCAGGAGAAGAACAGAGGTTAAGCTTTGGCATTGAGTCTCAAAACCATTAAAGCCATTAAAGACAAAGGGCAGCTCAAGTAAGAGCAAATTAAAGTGGCTGCTCTGGGAATAGAGGAAGCTCTTAAATTGAGAGGCTGGCAAAGTTAAAGAGAGCCTTGATTCAAAGGTATAGACATATTCAGGTGGGCAGACACCTGACCCCTTAAAAGACCTTTCACAAATGCCAAAATATTGAAGAAAAATGAAAAACTGAGGTAAGGAAATGCCAACAGTTTTCAGGTTGTTCTTGGTATAGCTGACTCTTCCTTCTCTTCCTAGGTGAAGGGAAGAGAAGCTGCTACCAAAACCAGTCTCTTGCTTCCACCTTCATACACGGCCTGGGAAGAAGCAAACCATGTGTCTGATCCCCCCACCCCAAAGTGATGGCTGTCCCATGGCATGACAGCAGGACACACTCCCCTTCTCCCAGACTAAAACTGTACAAGTGCTCCAATATAAAATGAACCCACCTACCAAGCCATTCAAGGGGCCCAGGCAGACCTGGGCACAAGCCCAACTAGAGGCTGATTTTGCAAGAGATCTAAAGTGTTGGGTGCTGTCACGGTGCATTTGAACGCAGAAAACATGACAAGGAAAAGACATCAAAAGGCTTCACACAATTTCACCTACAGCTTTTCACTGTCAGTGATGCCTCTGGATCCTAATGAAGCACCAGAGAGGAGCAACATCTGGACACAGGAGTCACTTGGACACACCAATGGGCTCTAACCACTGCTTCCCCAAGGGAGCTCCACGTCTGAAGAGTTTTGGGGTGCAAAAAAGTCTACAGTTTAAAATCACAGCACCCACCTTCGAGCTCCTACAGTCAGGCAGGCAGAGACAGTCAAATTAGCCATTGTGGATCTCACCAAAAGCAAGACAAGCACCTCTGAGCTGGCTGTGGCCAATCACACCATCACTGTCCCTCCTACTCTCCTAAGACAACTGATTTCCAAAAGGCTAGAAGAAAGGAGGACATAGCCAAGCCCAAGCCCAAGTACTGCCTTCTGCTGGCTCTGCAGACAAGAGGGGGAATCACAGCCATAGACCATCTATCACTGAGCAGAGGGGTTGGAATCCAGCATTTCCTGGAGTTCACGCTGAATCATCTTAACATGGAACTAGATTTCAGGTTATAGCATTTGCCTCTTCCCTGAAAATCAGGACTTACACAGTGTCACACCACAAAATGAAGTCATTGTTCCCCCTCAGAACACTGACAGTGATTATCTCTCCCAGCAACAGCGTAGGAAAACTCTGACAGTCAATCCTACACTTGAAAATTCACCACAAAGAAATGGTGTCTAGTTTAACAACAGCGAGAGAGGGGAGGCAAATTTACCCTTCTCTTTGTTGTTCAAACTGACTTCAAAGGCAGGGCATGGCAGCAAAGGAGACAACCCTGAAAAGCAAGGGCAGAGAGATGACTTAAAAAACCCAACACCCTCTCACACTGTCCTCCCTCAAATGGTAACACTGGTGTTAAAACAAAAACAAAACAGGCCTAGGTTCCCACACATCACTTGAGAAAAAAATACCCGTCCAGAACCGAAAATGCCTTTTCCACCTCCTGCAAACCTGTTAATGAGCAAAGATTTGGTAGCACAAAATCACCATTTGCAAAACTGTGGACAAGGACACCTCATCCTCCTCAGACAGTCCATCTCTCCAGACCCAGGTGCAGTGTTCATCTCCCTCCCCTGAGCAGCCACACACACCTGCCAGCTCTGAACAGCCAGAGAGCAGCACAGTGCAACCACAAGGTGAAACCAGCACTCTTTTATCACAGCACAGGTCTCCTTCCAGCAAACCATGGTGGCTCCTGTCCTATGGATGGGACCTACATATGCAGCCAAGCTTCCACCTCATACTTACTTTTGGTTCATTTACACCCTTTGGAACCCCTCTTCTTAAAGATATTTTTTGGTTTACTGTGCTTTGCCAAAAAACAAACACAAAAAAAAAA
>VYZS01061293.1:0-19954 GCA_013400695.1 Neodrepanis coruscans
CATCTCAGCCAGACTCAATACACTAAGTTAGTGCATGCTTGAGTGCATGCTCATTTCTGAAGATTACTAGAGAATAGCCATGAAGGCGTCATACTGAAACTGCTCCCATGATATCCAATAGAAGCTAGTTAAGACAGTGATGAAATATATTCTTAGATCAAGTACTGCATGTCAACATGCCATGGAAATGTAACAGAAATTGAGCCAGTAGGAAAACTTCCAGTTGATAATTTAAAAAAACCCACAGCAAATTAAGAATAATATTCCCCCCTCTAGCCCAACATGATATTCTGGAACGTAGCAGATCAACTTCAGAAACTACTTTGATAAACATCACTTAGAGAGAACAGGCAAAACAATGAAGCTACTGTATCACTACGCTGTCAGCTATCTGTAGTGCTTCCAGTCAGAATTTCCGACACACACCTCAGAAGAAAGAAGAGATTTTGGAAATCTATTACTGTGTTTATGAGATGCAAAATGTCGGCACAGCACCATACACCACCACAGCACATGAATGTCTAAAAATATAACGTATAATTTCCCTTCAAAGTGCTAACTTGCATGCATAGATGCTTAGGTTGCAATAGGAGGTTTACATGCTCTTCTCTACCAGAGTAGAAATATGGCTCACCCCTAGTGGTAAGGAATTCTTCAGTAAACTTTATAACCTCTTTCAAACTCTGGCTATCTGTAAACAGCTTTTCAAAATGACCATTTAAATCAAGAAAATGTCACGTGTATAGTTAACAGGTCTAATCTTGTCTGTAAATTGATGCCTGTGGTTTTCAGAAACACAGTAAATTGCTGGCAATTTACAATGAGTTACTGCAAAGATAACTTGACTTTTGCACATTTAACAAAACAGACAAATTACTCATGAATATCATTCAATGTTTGAACAATTTTGAGACTCATTTATTTCAGGAATCTGAAAACCTGCCTTTTTACTATATAAACATAAATCTTATATTTTACTTTTGCTTCTCAAATGCAAGACTGAAAGTCTATCCTGGTATATTTTAGAACTCACTCATCAAGCATAAGTGGCCATTTTTCTATTTTTTAAGCAACCAACAAATACAATGGTTTAGACTATCTTCGTAAAGTGCTTCAGGTACCTCAGGATCAATGGTATCTACAACTTGGTGATCCAGAACACTACAGCATCCATGTACTTTTTGAAAACACGGTGAAGGCAAGGTTGTCTTCCATGAGTCAAATATCTAAGCAATGGCTGCCTGGAAAGCAAGGGATAAAAAAAATACAGAGAAGTAAAATGCACAGCTTGAGGTGAAAAGCAATGGCATGTGTTGGTGAACACCACTTTACAGAAAAACAGCATTGCAGTAAACTTTTTTCTACCCTGGTAGATGGATGAGGTATGAGAGCAGATGGGAAATGGTATGGTCTATTTATGGGAGGAAATATTAGAAGAAGTCCTGAAAACATAGATGATGCCCTCTCCACCCTCTGGAGAGGCAAGACTCATTGAGAGAAAGTTTCCTTCCCAGCATTGCCACTGAGGCAGAATCTTCAAAGGCGAAGTTTCATCCTAACCTGTGAGAGGCCTGTGTGAAACCTATGACTGCATCCCTATAAGCACTGTCTTCCAAGAGATTCCTCAGAAAAGGAAACAAAACCCACTCTTTCCTTTGGGGTTACTTTGCATGCAAGTGTCTCCCTTTGCATTAACAAAATGACTGAGACAAAAAGGCCAAATTTTTGCCTAATCTGCATGATCATGGTTTCAATGCATTTTCCTTTAGCCATGTCAGTTTATACCATTTCAGCAGAAAGAACTTTGAATTTTTAACAACTCTTCACAAAAAGAAAACCTATTTTTTCTCCTGAAAATGATATTTACCAACAGCCCAAACAGAGGCAGCAGAACGCAAGTATTGAAATACTGTATTTTGTTTGCAGTGCTATGAATAGTTATTATGTAATACCTTTTGTTTTATCATCTTGCAACTCCTGTGTTTCTTTTCATCTACAGTGCAACCTGAATTAAGCAGCCACTGAAAATGATAAAATAACCTATTAAGGCAAGGGGAATTGCAAGTAAAACGGAGTGATAAGTCTGCTAGACAGAACACAAGATTGTGAAATATTAAATCATACTTATTCAATGCACAAACTTACTTTACTGTTAACAAACCACTTAAATACAAGAACTCTTTATATTTCAATGGAAATAAAGGGAGTCAAAACGCAAGTACTAAATTAAAAGACAAGCTATGTTACAAAGATTATTTATTACACTGTTCATAATCTTGATGATGTAATGGGATGCAGCAGGACAAGCCTTAATGGCTGTGCTACAGAACATAAGAAGCAACATACTGTGCACTCTTTTTCACACAAACCTAATACTAATAGAATACTAATTTCTTCACCTCTAAATTCTTTTTGTGGTCCAAGAACAGCTTTAATACTCGGTGATTTTTTATTATCCTTTATAAGGACTACACGTTTTTTAAAACACTGAATATTTCAGAGATGAACTGAAATAGTAAACTAAGGCAGATGTTTGCTTAAAAAAACCCCAACATTAACACAAATTCCATACGTCTATATATCTTTCCCTGACTTTTTCTGAGTCCAATTCATTGAATTTCTCTCACTTCATGTTACGTATTGGGAGAAATTACAAAGCAAAGCACAATAGAATCACAGAAGAGGTGCCACCATTATGTATGCAAAATCAATACAAGCAAATGCAACCTAGATGACTTGAAAAAGCTATTAAGAGATACTATTAGACAATATTGTAATGTGTATAGTATACAAACAGAATAATATAGATAGACCAATTCATCAGCATTTATTTAGCATATCTTATATCAAATCTTAGCATTTCAACTTTATTGCACAGGACAAGATTTTTGTACCTGATGAATTCTTACCTTTTTTTTCAGCTTTTGTATTAAAGGCCCATCGTCTTCCTAAACTTCATATATGAGAAGTGAAGAGGTCTATGGATTGCTTCTTATTTTAATGCTGATTTTGCAAACTACTTAAATGCATAGTAAGCAAGTGAGTAATTTTATTGAGTTTAATGAGACTACTCATGCATTTTAAGTTCATCTTGTGTCTGAAGCTGCAGCAAAAAAACATACAGAAAGCTAAGCAGTAGGAATACACAATATTATCGGACAATAACCACTGTAATTTCATACTATCCATGTCCTTTAGGCTGTAGAGCTCATTGGGCATGTGATGCTTTCATTGTCTTTCTGAAGCAAAGGCTGTGTGTATTAAGAACACAGGAGAGAATTCTCAGCTCAGTGAGGGAAAATACATTTGTTCAGGGAGAATGGATGTAGAAGCTTTAGTTGAGTAGCACATGGAGTTTCAGGAGTTCATAAGTTAATGACTATTCCAGATTCAGAACTAGGGTGCAGAACTAGGGTGCTTTGAATGAAGGACAGAAACTTGGAAGGAATACAATACAAAATCTCTTTCCCTTCTTGTAACAACCCAGTTTTGAATCCATATAAGCTTAACAGGGAATTTTACTTTTATTTAAGGCTTCCAAGAGATTTTGCTTAACTGATCTTTTGCAAAAAGCCTTTTGGTTCATTATTGTCTACGAATTTGCATCCAGAGAAAATGATACCGTACTTTCTCTAAGAGAATTTCTTTTAATTTAGTGAGAAAATAAGCATTTTGGCAAAAGTTTTAACGATAACGTACAATCAAGGTAAAAGTGTTATGTTAAAAGCACCCAGTAAACAAAGACACAGTCCACAAAAGCACTAATCCAAAGCAACCGGTAATAAAAGTTACCCACAAGAGAAGGAAAAGAGTAGAGGAAGAAAACAGATTAAAGGAGTGAAGAAAGAAGAAAAGAAATTACTTCCAAGAGCCACACGCTGTTAGCTCTCTGGACAGCAGAGTGAACTCCAACCAGGTCTTGAGCCAATAAATTGAACAAAAACAGAGGCTCTTTGCAGCAGTTTATATATGGTTTCGCTGCTGTGGTCACTCCCCCTAAACGGGACATCTGATCCACTGACCACTCAGTGCCCTCCCAGTCAGAGTGAGAGATGTCACAGTCAATCAGGATCTCCAGGGGGTGTGGAGTGGATGGGTTGCCAGGCAGATATTTCTTGCTTGACACGCAGCCACATGGTCTTCGGGCCACGTGCTTCTCCAGGGACTCGGTCATCTTGGCTGCAGATCATATGCTCTGTGGGCAGCCTGTTCATAGCAGCAGGCCTGAACATGTGCTTCAGGTCTGAAACCACTCCACCCCACACCCCCCCGCCTACACATACACACAGAGTAAGTTGGCTCCAACCCACATAAATTCAGTGAGATACAAATCTGGCCTCTCACACTTCTCCACTGTGGTCCTTCTTCTGGTTTAAACTAAAAACAGCAGCTATGAAGTTTCTAATGAGAAGTTACAGCAGTGTTTCTCTCTGTAGAGGCACCAGACAGATCTTTCTGTCCCCTCTTCTGGCTATTTTCATTGGTAGCAGCACACATGTACACGAATTTAATTATGAAAGATTCATCCTTTGTGAAAATTTCTGCAGTCAAAGGGCAAAAAGGCTTTAAGTGTCAGGCAAACAAACACACATATACACTGACTATGTCAGCCTGTTCCTTAAGAAACCAGAATAAAAATGGAGAAAATATTTCAGTCAGTATAAATTAGAAGATATATAGTAGGGAACATTTAATGGTGAGGAAAAATAAGTCAGGTAGAATCCAGGCTAGCAAGGTTAAAGGCAGTAAGAAATTGTTAATTAAATTTATTAGGAAGAAAAGAAAATATAGAGCTCATCTAGATCTATGTTTACTGTGAATATTTTAAGAGGCATAAAAGGCAGACACCTTTAATACGTGCTTCTGTTCTTTTTGTCAATAAAGAATAGAATGGCAAGAGGAGGAATCAGCATTTTCTAAACCATTCATAAAAGACATACCAATTTCTAAATCATATGCAGTCTTAAGGCCTGGACAACTTGTAAGCACATAAAAGTTTTGGATGTTGAGATCCACAAATGCAAACAAGTTAATTTTTTTTTTTTAAATCTCAGGAACTTCATGAGACTGAATAATTTTAGAGCCTATATAAGGTTCAAAAAATGCATATGCAATGGTTCAAGGACTGTTAATCTAGCTTTAGTCACAAAGTAAACAGGGGAAAAATGACAAAAACAGATGCTTGAGAACCAGCAAAAGCAGTATAATTTATGTCAGTCAATAAAATTTCTTAAGACATTAGGAGCTGTTAAATAAAGTCTATTTATTGCTTCAACAGGTTAAAAGTTGAGTTGACAGAATCAGCTGCAAAAAGATAATACACTTAGACATTGATAAGGTATTAAGAAAACACTCTTACTGAAAAAAAAATGAATGGCAGTACATCTTATTGTACTGAAAATTAAACAGACTGAAAACTAGCTAATTAACATAGCTATCAATGGAAAACCATAGCTGAATAAGAGTGTTTCTAGTAGGACTCCCCTGGGACTGATGTAAAGTCTGATGTTATTCAACATTTTCATCAGTGATCTAGATGTAGATATAGAATGACTCTTTGTAGTGGATATATCTGCAGATGACACAAAGAGAGGCAGGATGGTAAATAATGAAAAGGCAGGCAGCTATACAAGGCCATCTGGACTTCTTGGTAAGCTGGGATCAGTGAAACAAAATCTGTTAAATTATAGGCACAAGCAAAATTACATAACCTGGAAGCAGGGAATACAAGTAATGTTACAGATCTGTAAAATGCATTATATAGAAAACAAAATTATTGGATAAAAGTTAATATGATCCTGGAAGTTTAAGCAAGCTATCTTGTTACACATGTAAGAAATGGTCTTACTGAAACATTTGGGAATTAGTATCTTAGGATACTGATGGCATTACTAACATCTAGGAGCATTTTAAAACTCTCTAACAGCCTTTTAAAACCATTTCATTATTTCNACTCTCTAACAGCCTTTTAAAACCATTTCATTATTTCATGTATCACAATCAGGTAAATATATATCCCAGCTTATTTTAAGATATAGACATTTTTATAAATATTAGCATATTGTATCAGAGTTAAAGAAATTTTCAAAGGAAATGATACCAAAAGATGTTTTAATTTTTTATAGGAAATTGTAATATAATACTGTAATATAAAGTATATTTTTAACTAATCGGATAGTCAACTGATTAAGTAAAATATACACAAACTAAACCTAAAATAGATGAAAATATCAAGAAGAACTAATTAAGAGGTAATTAATAAGAAATTTGTATCACTGGCTTTTCCAAAATAAATTTTTACATGACTGTACTAATATTTGCACGGTACATAATATCTACATGCCTGCAAGATTTAAGCATAAAAATAGTTACCTCATGTGAAAAACAAGACATAAGAATGGAAGATATAGTTGCAACTCAGGGTAGACATTAGGCACATGGAAATGGTCCTAACACAGCATGAATAACTCTGAAGTTAAACAAAGTACAAGCATATCAGAGAAAAATCAGTTCCTTCACAGCTGGACATGTATGTAGTTTTTTTCCTCACTGACTATAGTCTTTTATCCAACAGCCCACCTTTGAAATGGAAAAAGAAGAACTTGTGGATGCTCTGGGCACAGATAAAGAGAAAGAAATGTCAATTTAGTCAAGATGAGATGGGTCAAGATGAAAATAATCTGTCCTGGCATGTTGGGCAGTAGTTTTGTTATTTCTGAGGAAAATTAGTAAGATGAATTAAAAGAAAGCTTAGAAAATTAAAATATCATCCATAATTCACAGAAAGTAAAAGTAAAATGAATCAACTATGATATCTGCTGCAAATAAGTAATCTGGGGTTTAGGAATAACACCTATGCTCCCTGCAGCAGATCTAGACTGAGGTTTCAGCAGGCAGGCAGGTGGGGGTTGGTCCCTTCTCCCAGGTAACAAGAGACAGGACAAGAAGAAATGGCCTCAAGTTGTCCCAGAGGTGATTTATACTGGATATGTATCAGCAGCTGCCTTGCTTCCAACTGGAAGTGGTGGAATCACCATCTCTGGAAGTGTTTAAAAAATGTGTCAGTGTGGTGCCTGGGGACACAATTTAGTGGTGGACCTGGCAGTATTAGCTTAATGGTTGAACTTGATGACCTTAGAAGTCTTTTCCAATCCTAATGATTCTAGATTATGAAATCTCATAAGAAGCATGTGGAATACTTCAAACTACCATGAGATTGGGCATCATAATTTTTGGGAAGAACTTTTTCAGATTCTACTATCACCAACAATAAATCCTCGGTACTTTCATCAAAGTCTAAGCATGTCTTATATGCAAATTATTACAAAAAACATACTTAAAATTACATTTTCTTCCTAACAAGCATTGTCTTCATATGGAGGAAAAAAACCTTAGCAAGCAACCTATGAATCAGTGTGAAACTCACTTAAAAACTGTAGAACTGTTTTCAAACTGGACATCAATCAAGTGCAAATATTTATTAGAAGACTTACGAAATGACAGATTTCCCCATAATTAGGAAGAACTCCCTACTTGGGGCCAATGTAGGAAATAAAATTACAAAGAAAAAACAGTGTACAGAAATTATTAGAAAAAAACATCAATTTGTGTTGGGAATTTTCAGAGTTATAGGATTTTTGGAGGGCAATAAGCCCCTTTGTACAACTCAGCTTTAGATGAGAGAGCAGGGCATACAGCCTGCTCTATTCTCATGGGAAAAGAATACACAAGATATGCTAGGACAGTTCGACCTGGCTGTTCTCATGAGAAAGCATGCAAAGAAACATAATTTGACCTTGGTATAAGCCAGAGAAACTTAAACAAAGAAGAAAACAAGCCAAACACAACCTGCATCGCTGTAAGGAAATGTGACCAATTAGAATGTGTAGAAGTGTGCTCATAAGTTTATTAACCAATAATAATAGTCTAAGAACTGTCTGCCAATAGTGATATTATTAGAAGCTGTAAGCAAGTTAGAGATAGTATGAGGATAGTATTAGTATAGGAATATGTCTGATGCTCTAAAAATAAAGGCTTCACTTTTGATCATATTTGTCATTTTCGTGTTGTCCTGAGAAAACATCCTCCGCGAATTTATTTACTATAAATTAGACATTAGCAGGCAACAAATAGAGCCTGCACTAGCACTAAAATAAGTATATTCCCTTACATAAGTGTCAAAATATATACACAGCAGTCACCCATCTCAGTAGTTAGAAGTTGCTGGACAGACAACAGATGTGGTTGATCCAATGTCTAAACAAAAATATGATTAAAGGAATAATCAAAATATGTTTCATTGTGGTTTGGTCAGAAGGAGATCATGCTTACAAAGAGGAGAATCAAATATTAGCAACAGTCTTCCCATTTCTACAGAAAGAGCATAATAACCACTACAAAACAGATCTAAATGTCAATAAATGTCAATAAATAATACCCTGAGCAATGAAACCTAGGTTCACCTCTAGCTGCAGATGAGTCCATAATACTTGCTTACAACCAAACCACAACTCAGGGAAATTTCCCTTCTTCACTCATTTCAGAAACACAAGGTAAGAATAGATGACTAGGGGGTCCTTCCTGCCTTCATATTCCCATGTTCCTTACTCTATGTGTTTTTGTTCTACATGTAAATACCCAGTCCTTTTTCAAGCTTTTCAGGCTTCAGGCACATTTATACCATAGGTTCTCAGGATTTACACTCTTTACACCACTAGCCATTGCATCATGCATTCCTGAATCACAGAACCAAGTTCAGACTGGGACTGCATCCTTATTTCTTTTTCATATCCAAAGGTGTCTTTGGAGAAATTTTGCAAGCTACTTGAGTGCCTTACCCACTCGCTGTGAGGCTACAGGCAGGTTTAGCTTTAGCCTTTGTTTTCCTTTTAAAAGTCTGCAAGAAATTAAGCCAATGAACTCAAACAAATATGATTGTGATTTTTGTATTAATAAATTTATTTCTTAGCTCTTAGCTATGGATATATCATACCCATTGTTCTCAAAGCCATTTAATATTAAAAAAAAAGCCAATATAGATGGTGGCCTACACTGCAAACATCATACTAGAATTTAGCAAATTTATAGAATAACACCAACTGTGATTGAAAAACTTATTTTAATGGTGCTCATTTTATATAATATAATGAACAACTGTAAATGTCACCAAAAGGATATAAAATTCAATTTTTGCAAAGTCTGGAATGAATTCCTGATTCAATTGTTTGGCAATGTAATTGTATCACCTAAACAAAATAATCAACATCAGAATAACACATTTTGTAGTTTCAGTGGCATTTATCTGCGTTCTATTTGGTTTTTTTCCAGAATGAACCTATGCTCAAATTGTGCCATGAATTTAGCTTCATCTTAATTCTTCTTTCAAGGGTAAGTATGTATTTCATTAAATGTTACATGATGCTACAGCTTTACACAATAGAGTAAAACAGGCTGAACAACAGATTACTTTTGCAACACAAAATTTGGAACATCAAAGTCTCTTCAGCTAAACAACCAGAAAATCTCCTCAGCTAAAATAGAACTCTTTGAGGCTATTTCATTGTTGAAAATTTTGAATTAGAGGAATGTACACTTATTTCATTATTAGAGTACTAACAGATTCACACATTTCTGCTCTTGAATTACCGTTCCTTTTCTTTTTCTTTTTTTTTTTAAGAGGGCATGTATAAATTAATCTCTTTTAAGTCACCTTTTTTGTCTGAGAAATGTAAATTGCAAATAAAAAGAAAATGCAGTTTTCCATAGCTTCATAATTATGAATTCACAGTTCTTGCCTAGTTCTTCTCTAACTTTTCATGGAAATAGTCATTGTATTCTATACAGAAACTACCATACACAATCTCTGCTCCTGCACGTACTGATGTCAGCCTAACACAACATCAAAAAATACTATTTGCAAATACCTTTCAAAGGCACCCGCCAACATGCTGAATCTATGATTAACAGTACCTAATACCAGCAAAGGCCAGAGCTATTATTTTGAAGTGCTAAAATGTTGTTTCTCTTCAATATTACACTGCATAACTTCACAGTAAATTGGTTTTCAGGTTTATTGCCAAAGTAATTAAAAATGCAAAAGGTGGTTGTTTGAACAGAACATTATAGAAAAGTGTTAAGTACAATTAAACATGGAGATTATTTCTTTTTATGGTGAGAGAGCAGCAGGATGGGAGGAGAAACCTGAATAAGGAAGGTCATATTAGAAGTTCATATTTTAGCAAATACATTTCAGTGGAACCTCTATTCTAGGAAAAAGCACAAGAGTAACAAAAAGAAAGCAACTTGTTCTAAAATCTTTCTTTTTAAAAAAGAAAGTTACTTGTGAGAGCTGGTTCAATGAATGAATAAAGATTAAAGGAGTTAATATGATGCAAGCATTAAAACTTACATTGGGTCTGTTTTTGGCTTTAGATTAGCTTAACTATACTTAAGTACTATTTCATTAACTTTCTTCCTTTTTCCATGTCAAAGAAGATTCTGGAACATTAATTTTAAAACATTTTTTTAAACCCTTTGGGAATTAGATTGAAGAAGGAGGAAGAGGTGAGAGGGTCCAAATCTCAAGAAAACTAAACCAATCTTGTCATTAGGTTTAATTTCTGCAAGTTGAATATTACTAGGGCATATGCTAGAAAGAGATTATATTTAACTATTGCTATAAACCCAGTAATTTGTAATGTCTAGAAATTGAATAATGCATACAACTATATCCAATGTTTTAGCACATCTCAACTGGTAGGAGATGATGACATCAGCTGAAGCAAATGAACATCTTAGCAGTGAGGAGATTAAGACACTAAAGGGTATGTAGTCTCCCAAAACAGATGGTGACCAAAAGAAAATGACAATGAATCAGATGGGAAGAAAGTCTCAGCTGAGCTGTACATGAATGTATACACCATGTACAGCAGCAAAGAAATACACTACTATCGCTCTCACTTTTTTCACAATGAAGGCAATGAAGGCAATGTGTTCTGCTAAAAATCCGTCAACAGAACAGAAAGCACATGAGTATTGTCTTTAACAGAGTTCTAATCTCTACTGGGAGTGAGCAGCAATGACAGCATTGCCACCCACTTGTTGTCACACAGCTGAACACCAAAACCTCACCCATATGTCAGGCTTCCAGGCGCGTCCTATTTTCTGTGTCTCTATATACCTGCTGCGGAGAAAATCCAGAGACACCTCAAGCTCCCTGGCTGGAATGATGTTCCTGCTGAAGTAAGACTCTTGATTAAGATGAGGTTTTGAGTCTCCCACTTGTACTCATTTTTTAAAGTTTAAATACCCCTATCCCAAACCTTCCATGAACACTAGTAGTAAGGCTTTGTAACAGATTTAGATCCTATTCAGTGCCCTTATTGTTAAAAAACTTCTCCTAACCTCCAACCAAATCTTCTTTGCCACATGCTCAACAAATTATTTCTTGCCTTTCTTCCCAGGGAATATGAAAAAAATCTGCTGACTTTTCTTCACAAAAAAGTCACTTTCATGTGAGTAGATGTACGATGACCTACCTTCAGTCTTCTTCTTAGACCAAGGAAGTCCTTTATCCTCCATCTATTGATTTTCTGTGTTAATTTTATGGATGCTGCCTACTTTGTCCACAAAGTTTTTTGGAGTAAACCATTCTATGGACCAATTAGGATACTAACTACACCAAAATATTTGTTTCTGTTTTTTCACTATACCAAAAAAATAGTCACTATTTCTATGAGAATACCTTTTTTCTTCCATATTTTTGGCCTAAATTCAGATGATGCTTGTGTTCTCATTTCACATTAAAAAAACACAAACCACAAACCCCTTGCATACACCTTTATTTCTCTATTAATACAAATTAGCATTGTATTAACTTACTTGCTTAACTTGCTCCATTTGAGTTGATTAGATATAATCACACAATGATTAAGGATTGACTGACATACACCAGATGTAATAAATTGGATTTCAGAAGTAGCCAGTATAAAGTCCACATAATTAGCCCTCACTGTGATGTACAACAGTTTTTTTAGAAATAAGTACTATGTTTCCATTCTCACAGCATTTTAATAAGTAAATTATTAATCCATTTTGTCCAAGATGGAAGAAATCATTAATTTTATAAGAGTTACAATTCTATCCTCCAACTACACATCCATATAATAATTTAGTCTACAGTTCTGTCTCCATCTTATTTAAGTTGGATGGGAGCCCTACAGACCCTTCATTAACAATGAACTTCCATTGGCAAAAGTAAATATTAGTAAAAAAATACATGTAAAATTATTGGTTTATTAAATACCATAAGCAAAATTTCCTTTGGCTTCAGGGGAAAGGCTAAAGAAGCTACTGCCACAGGGACATTAGAGAGCTCACATTCACCTGCATTCAGTATGTAAAACTAAGGACCAGTTAATAAACATAAACTACTGTTTAGAAGTAGTTTAGAAGTAGTTTACTACTGAATGTACTACTGTTTGTCAAATCCTTGGCCAAAAAAAATAAAAGTCAGCTGACATAGAGTTCAATTTTGAGGGCTAAACTAAAAGTAATCCAAAATGAGGCAAGGTTCATGCCGAAGAAGCATGTCATGGAAAAACCAT
Source organism: Neodrepanis coruscans (assembly GCA_013400695.1). Classification (NCBI taxonomy): domain Eukaryota; kingdom Metazoa; phylum Chordata; class Aves; order Passeriformes; family Philepittidae; genus Neodrepanis; species Neodrepanis coruscans. The sequence continues at coordinate 12,606 of VYZS01061293.1, forward strand.
GCAAAATAAACAGAAATATCAGAGAAAGGAAAGAGCTCATCAATGTTGTCCAGCTGCTTAGGTAGGGTATATCAAAAAACTAGGAAAAGCGTACACAGTACAGGAATGCTGCTATACATTTACTGAATAATGGTTTTAACACATAGAAAGAAATGCCAGTAACTCACAATAATGAACACAGTAGAAAAAACTGTCCATCAGAAAGTATCAGGTGGAAGAGCAAATGATAAATACAAATAAACACAGCTATTTACATACTGGATCTGAAACACTGGGGGGATATAAACAATAGAATTATTAACCATAACTCAAACTCCATAATTCCTTTATACAGGAGTACATAAAAGCGTGTATTGGTGGAGATGGAGGGCTGACTTATACACATTAGAAGTTATCTGGTCAACATTTAAACATTTACAAAACTTCAGAAAAACATTTTGTGTTTATGTCTATATGATTTAAACTGTCCATAATCTGGAATATGACAATTAGAACATGTTTTCATTCCAAGACATAGAATGACATCCAAACAACCAATGAGTTAATATATGGATGTAGCAATCTGTCATCCTGCAGCTGATGATTAAAAGGTCATTTTATAATAACAGTTTTGTTTCTCTCATACAGAATGATTAACACTAAAAGTTATGCTTTCAATTTTATAAAAGTAGTAAAAAAAAAGACAGGCAAATTTCATGTTTCATATGAGAAGTTTTATAACTACTAAAATCAGAAAAAAACTAAATTTACAAAAACAAAAAAGATGTATATGGGTATATGTTTTTAATTTCTGATCAAATACAATTTCTTTAGCTCTGATAAAAGCATTACAATTTTATTTGCACATCTTAATGAAAAATGAATGAACATCTAAATGAAAAAGAAGCTTGACCTATCTGTTATTTATAAGGTAGTTAAAGAGGAATCCTTTGCTTGTTAGCTTTCTACTGACATCTGGCTGTGAGAGAGCTGTTTCTATTTCCCTTTCATACCCAAGATGACTTGAATCCATATCATTCTTTTCCCAGGAGATTGCCTTAATCACCATAATGTTGCTACTGGGGACTCCTTCCTCAGAAAGCTCTTCTGTGAGGCCTTCTCTCTTTATATAATAAAATAATATGATGTTAATTGGAGCAAGGACTGAGACCAAAGTGAATTCCTTGATGACAAGCCTACAGTCTTTCAGTTCCAAGTTTACCCCTCTCCAACAGCTTCCTCCCCTCAGGTCTACAAGTTTGGCCCTCCAGATTATTAAAATCTAACTTAGATGGGAATTGGATATGTAGATATGCATAAAATGGCTTTTTTTTTTTTTTTTTTTTTCAAATTATTTAAAAACAAAAATTTTGTTTTCAACTAAAAATACACTTTCCATGTCACTCTGATGAGGAGACATCATTCTATATAACATGTTTGACACTGGGAGTGTAGGTGGCAGAAGTTTTCATCATTCCTTATCATGAAAAGTTTAAAGATATTGGTATACTACATCCATAAACTTTAAACTAAATACCAAACTATTCCTTAAAAAAAAAAAAAATCAGCTTACCAAGAAAATCTGAACATTACGCATTATAATTGAAGGGAAAATATTTCAAACTTTCACAGTAAAGTACAGGCCTAAATTACCTATGTTGTTCTTATTCTCATTCAAATTTTCCATTAACTTCAGTGGAACTTCTTGGTAGAATTCAAAGAGTGAATACTCAAAGGAGATCTTCCTCTTCTCCACAGGAATAAGATCTGAGCAAAATTTCAGCGATGGTAGGTTTATATTATGACATTTGAAAAGTGTGTCTTAATTGTATGCATACACCATGCGAATATACTGAATTAAAATTACTATTTCTTATTGTATTTTTATTACTGATTTTTATTGTACCAAGTTATATTGTACCAAGCATTCATGACTGAAGACAAAAAACATGTGGGACTCCAACTAACAGCTAACTATTTTGGGTCAGAGCAAATAAAAACATGATAGGAAACAAACCAACCAACAGAAATCAGTCATCTACCAGACTGCATCATAAATTTGCCTGATAGTATGCCAACAGAAGTTAAAAATTATAATCAATCTGTGTACATTTCAAGCAAGAAAAAAAGTTACTATTTCCTGCCAAGATTTCAATACTGAATAAACAGCCATCCTTGGAAAGCTTATGATGGTCTTCGTTTTCCCAACCACACTAACGTACCTTGATAACAACACCTTTCTATCACGCCTCATTTTCTTGATGGCCTCATCATCTCTATCATAATTTTCAGAAAGAGCATTAAACAGACGCAAAATTCCACAATTTACTGAACAAAATTCTTGACTCTATCATTACTAAATTGGTGCTGATACTCGGACTTTGGACATAAACTATACAAGAGCAGTTAACTTCAATGGGAATAATTATGTCTATCACCTTGTTGAGAAACTACTTTCCAAATTGTCATTATCAACCACATATTCAAATTGTCATTATCAACCACAAAATAAAAATTCCACAAAACTATTGAGATCAACTGAAATATATACTAATAAAAAGGAATTTTCTCAACTGCTGAGTAATATTTTTGCTACTATTCTCGGCACTATGATTTGTCATATATATTAAATAAGAGCTAAAAGTGAAACAGAGGTGAATATTGAAGATGCAGGATTTCTATTCACACCTGCTGATTTATAAACCTCTTAAATCAAGGATATGATCAGAATCCTTTGCAATCAATGGAAAAACAACACGTATTTTCACTCAGAGGGATCAGACTAAAAGTTTTGCTTCACTTCCTAGGCACTTAGATAAACACACTAGTTGTATATAAAATATAATAGTCACTACAAACACAGACATGACCCAACTAAATAAAAAAATATAACCCATATATATCATGAGAACTAACAATTACTTTGGTCATTCATCACTTGCATGTGTTGCTTTTATGTTCATCTAATAGATTTTTAAGTCGAAACATACAGTTAGGATCATTTATTTTCATCCTCTATGAAGTACACTAATTTCCTCATCAAGCCCATGGCTTCTCATAGCTACATCATATTTTAGGAAAAATAAACTATTTCAGCTTTTCATTATGAAATTTTATCACCAAAGGAACCTATCACTGAAAGCTTTAATTTTAATGGAATTTCTACTGAGTAAATTAAATTTTATTTCTTACTAAATTAGTTTCTCCAATTTTCTGTTTGCTGTTAGCCAAAAGCTAGGAGCTTTAATGCTAGGAAGTATGTAGCTCATAAATGTTACAGTCTAAACTGAGTGGAGGAAACAATTCACAGAAACACAGAATGGGTAAGGTTGGAAGGGACCACAGTGGGTCATCTGGCCCAACATCCCTGCTCAAGCACAGTCTTCCTAGATCACATTACACAGGATTTCATTCTCTAAGAACATTGCATGAATTAACAGTAATGTAGTTCATATCACTAAATCTACAACCAGTAATGTTGATATTTGTTCTGTTAATAATGCTGAGATCATCATATACCATGGGCATACTGTGCCTGGAATCATTTGAGTATGATTGTAGTAAACAAAGATTGGTATCAAACTTGAGGATGTCAAACTTGAAGATAAAACCCAGGAGGTGTTGTATGGAACTTGCTGTAGATACAATGCTAAACATAACCTATGCTAATATAAGTGCTACCTTGAAAGAGCACGTCTCTCAATAATTCCAGCAAACATTTCTGCTCTAATCAGCGGTTTGAATAAGGAATTGGTGACCTAGACCACTGAGTGTCACGTAAAGGAAAGTTTTATTCAGATATGACAAAAAGTCATCCTTTGCCATTTGTTCTTTTTTTATACAGAATTAACATTCTCACTGGGAGACCAATTTGCTTAGCGAGTTATTACATTAACCTTCTCAGTAATTTTCTTTAGCTCCTTTCAAAGCAGTCTTGAAAATTCACACTTCTCAAACACACTTGAAAATTCAACCAAAATGACATTGCCTGTTTTTCAACAATCAAAAAGAAACTCAAATTTACAACTGAATACCCTCCCCACCCCTCACCTTGGGATGGTTCTTCACAAAGTAACTGTAATTCAAATTCATTGCATTTAAGTACTTCAAACCCTTGGCTATTTACTATCAGAAGTTCAAACACTGGAGCTCTTGTTGGAGGGGATTAGAAGATCAAATTGCATGTTCAAACAAGCACATTTTTCCTCTGTAGTTCCAGTCTACTAAAATCTTAGAGTTCTGCTGTTAAAACATCTTCCCATAAACCTGAAGAAGCATAAGTGACCTACCTTAGAAAGTCCGCCTACTTCCAAATAGAAGCAGATAATGAAAACATTCCAGGTGACCCACAGGGCAGTCCACACCGTGTACTAAACACAAAGCCGGATGAAAGCAAAAAGACAGAAAAATAAGATGTGAAGATGAAAGGACTTTATACTCAGCAGATCAATAATAAAGAGACTGATATCAATAAGCATTGTCCTTCTGGGAACAGTGAAGCATAGAGAGTTCAGAGAAGGAGTTCTCCTGGCAGAAGGCCCCTAAGAAGCACTGGAAATTACAAATCCAATATTAATTGCTGTACTAAATAAATACCAATAAAACAAATTTATTCTTTACAGTTTTAGCCTATTCTATTGATGTCAATTATGTCCAAAATGCTGACATAAACACTGGTTTTGGAGCAAACTGTGAGTCATTTTAAATTACGATTTATCTATGTTGAAGGAAATTTCAGAATAGCACAATAAGTAAGCAAATATTATTGAAATCACATGTAATATTATCAAGAAAGGCACAAGCAAAAAAACCCACCACCAATTAAAACAGAAGACCTATTGATCTGATAATCTGATAATGGAATTTTTTCCTTTTAAACAAATAAGTAAAGCCTATATCTAGTCTCTTAAGAGTCCTTGACAGTAAGACATACTTTAATTACATTAAAAATAGCTCACTACTTCTCCAACCCTTCTGCCATGAAGCACATCCTTCAAAGTACCCTTAACAGCTGAATGTAACCATATCTCTTCTGGGTTCTCCAGTGTCATACTGAACTCATACTCCACCTGCAGCATGAGTGGGAGATTAATTTGTCTAAGTCATCTTTTGTGTTTTAATTGTCTTTTGTGTTTTAATAGGCTGGCACTATCTCCTTAGAGGTGCACTGTTTACTAACTATAGCTGTAAATTATTCCTGATGAATATTCTGGGCAGTCCACCTCAGAAGAATTTCTGCCTGACTGGCCAAGTGTCCACACAGCTATGTTGGAGTTACATCCACCTGAACAAATACAATGAGCAGCAGCATTGCCACTTTACATTTACACACTTATAACCTTCACAGTGGAGAACTGCTGCTAAGAGCCTTTGCAAGTCTAATTAGCTTTGACAAGATGAGTTAATATTCTATTGTTTTGCTTCAACTAAAGCACAACATACTAATCTACAATATGTTAGATCTCACTTGCATTGCACAGGTGCCATCAGTTTGGCTTTCTTTCTAAGTTTTGTATTGTGTTCTCTTCTTCCTTCCTCTCCCTGTGATATATAACCAAAGGTGCAGATGAAGCGGTTTGAAGTTTTCCCCACTTTGATTACCCTCCCATGCATACAGTCATTTCTGTACACCAAACAGATGAACTGCTTTAATATAATTTCTGCTGAGGTACACAGGCAGTTGGGAGATGCTTATGGACTAAGAAGCAGATAATTAATAAACAAAATAAGAATAACACTCCTGGGCTTTTTCCTCTGTCTTACAGAGAAGGGCAGTGTTGCAACTGAAGGCTGGGTTATTAAAAAATAGACAAAACTGCTGTGGTCTGTTAGCAGTACAAGGTCTGTACTATACATGAGACTAAATTAAAAGGGTACATCACATTTTACTACATTTGTTGATTTAGTAGTAAGTCATCGTAAGCTAATGATTTTCCAAATTTATCCTAAGAACATTACATGCAGAGTGTTCAAAATTAATGAACAATTCATACAAGCCTAGTTTAATGTAAGGAGCAGAATTGAGACTATTCAAGAGAATTTTCCTTTTTAAGAAAGAATTTTTTATCTTTCCATGAACTAAATCTGTCACCACAACAAAAGGAATCCTACTTATCTGCCAGCCCAAGCCAAATCTGTTAATGGCCTCATTCTGTCCCGTGGGTACCAATCACAACGCTACTATGCAGACAAAAACTATCTGAACATGTTTTTCTAGGCATGCTGTTTTACATATAAGGCTCGTTTATTTCCTTATTCACTGTGAAGATTACTGAATGAAAAGAGCAGGTGCAAAGCACGTGTGCACCTTGAAACCCAGTTGCTGTGTATGGAGAGGCTGTTCCTACACTCTCACTGAACTACAGAAATCTGAATTTGAGCTCCATTTACTTTATAAACGTAATAATTACATATTCCCTAATTAGTACTATATAATTTTTTTAAAGTAAGACAGTTATTGTCCACATTTGAAAATACATCTTTTTGGATATGCAAGGAGCAGATTTTTTCCTTGAATAGTTTCATAGGTACTTAAGGAAGACTACATTAAGGAAAATGTTATGACAGCAAATGCAAAAACAGCAGAAATAGGCAATGTCAGGATTTGTGTAATTTATGCCAATTTAATTTTTCTATTTTGTAAATGTGCAATACAATGCAAACCTTCATTAAATCACCACAGATATATTTTTATTTTAAAAGATCTTACCTCCCTTAACACATTTTATGAACAGCTAACTCAATACTTCATTTCTCCTAGTCACTCAGACCCTGCTCTGAGGGTAGAATATTAATTTCCTCATGAGGTTTACTAAGATGCTCACTGCTGTAATGTGTGAGAGCTGCACAAACATTAACTAATTTATTTTATGTTATAAGGGAACGATACAGCTCTCAGAATGAAAATGATGTTCTGATACATGCAGAGATTGCATCTAGAAGTATTCATATATTATAGGCATCCAACTTGAGGTGCTTAAGAGTTAATTTTTCAGAACACTTGAGATGATACAGTACTTTATAAACTCAATGTTCAGCTCCCTGTGGCTGAACATGAAGCACTTGTGCAAATCAGAACACAAGGTCTCAAGACAAGAACCCAGAAAAAAAGGGGAAAACAAAGCACGTGACAAGTTTGGTTTGAGACTTGCTCTGTGTCAAAAAAGGTTTCAGTAGTTGAGAGCAGAGATAAAACTCAGCTACCAGCATAGACTTCACAGCAAAAGCAACCCTTTTGTTCTTGCTAGCATGTACCTCACTCTTCCGACTGTCTTCTGTTTTCTAAAAATCAAGTTTCTATTCTCTGGCTGTAATCACCAGAAAACCCCAAAATATCTGTCCTTTCTATTGAAACTGTGTGGTGGTTTTAC
>VYZS01061306.1:5679-16640 GCA_013400695.1 Neodrepanis coruscans
GATTAAGATCAATGTGAAGCTGTACCATTGTGAAGGTGTAACACCTTCCAATAGCAGAAAAGGTGTTGGTAGTCTACTGGCTTGGTAGACTTCATCTTTTTAATTGCGTGACATCTTTCTGCCTTTCAAGGAGCTTTCTTTAAGCCTGACTGAGCTTCTCCTGCTAAGTATTTTCCGCTGACCAAAAGACTTGAGCTTGAATTTGAACCTCCTTGAACACTGTGTTGATATGATTACTTTCTATCTTTCTATCTTTCTTATTATATTTCTTATCTATTCACTGTGATATATGCTGTTTTTCTAATAAATAGTTAGGATATTAAGAACTGTTGATTGCTGGATTCATAGCAACTTTGCCTGGACAATAGAATCATTTAGTATTATGGGAGCTTTTGCATTAGGAACACTGATAGTTTGAGGTTTTATGGAAAATAAAATAATGTACCTGATTTTTAAACTAAATTTGAAAACTAAATTTAGCAAATTGAATTTTAAAAGGAACTTGTACGGGATTATGCATTTCCTGCCATGCTAAGTGCTCCAAGGAAAAATTGGAAAGAGGAGATAATTGATAATATTGTAATTTTCTGTAGAACTCTGGCTGTTGTTTTATATTTTAATACATCAAATACACTTTTTTATATTTGATATTTAAATCCCTAAATGCTTCTCTAGACTTACCCATCTATCATGATTATTTTGTCCTTCAACTTGAATTATAAGAATAAATAAATAAATTTGTTCTACTGCTATTTTCACGTCTATAGAACAGGAAGATGTTTCAGAGGTGGGCATACACTGGATGCAGAGTGCACTGAATTGAGTTAAATGTCAAATCCAACTGCAACTGGTGATTAAGATGCTTCCATTCAATTAAGCATTACAGACAGAGAAGCACACATAGGAGTCTGGGAAAGCNGTAGAGCCAATTCCAAAGTTTACATTGCCTCAGGTCTTGTCCCAGATGATTATCAGGGTGCACATCCCTACTATCAGCACAAGTGGTTTGACAAGAAAATCAATGTCATCATCAACACACAGAAGGAAAAAAAGGGAAGATTCTTGGCTTTCAAATGACCTTTCTAATACAATAGAAATAAGTCTTTTATGTTACATAAAAGCATATGGAACAACTACTGAATACTATATTAGTTTCTTCAAAGCTACTCTTGACTCCAGTAAAGACTGGCAGGAGTGGCTTGCAGTGAATGAGGAATTCAGTGAAAGAAAGGAAGCTAAATTAAATCAATTATATGACAGCACTTTTTTATTAAAAGAAGTATAAGCTTAAAGGCTACAATTAAAAATCAGTCAGAAAAGATGAAAGAGTAAAAAGCAACATGCACGCATTGCAATAATATGTTACAGTGCTGATTGCAAAATAAAGTAAGTCAAAGGCACTGGAAGCAGGAAAAAAAAGGCCACAGTAGAAGTGTCTAATAAAAGGTAACTATTAGAAAATCTTTATTGTTATATATTCAAATGAGGAGGCATTGCTTCCTTTTAAAAGTATAAAAGAAAACATGAGTTGAAGATTTTGCCGCATCCTCAATGTTCTCCAACAAAGAAAGATTTGAACTGTGTAATTCAAATAAAATGGAAGTCTCTCACATTTGTTGCAAAAACATTGCTCAGAAGCAATTTTAAAAAAATTCTTAGAAGATTAAAGAACAGTAAATACATAGACAAAGATATACTAGGAGCAGAAATGGGCAAAAAGAAAATCATTATAAACATATTCTAGAAGATAAAATTAGTTATTCTAGTAAGAAGGAGCTATTTTTATTACCAGACTTTACCAAACCTTTGTAGAGTTAGAAAGGCCATAGACACCAGACAGACAACATTTTGCTTAAGGCAACCTTGTCTAGACAATATCACCACCCCGAGTCGTGCTGCAGCAGCCCTGACTGAGAACGTTGTAAACATCCAGAGAAGCATTTGATAGGATGTGTTGGAGCAGGTTGCTGAAAGATGTGAAATCTCCATCCTTGGCTTTCAAGCAGTGAGCAGTCAACATTACAGCTGACTTGTTCTGGTGTTGGTGACACGCCTGCCCTCAGTGTCGACCTTTTCCTGGCTTGGAGCAAGAAATCCAACTAAATGAATTTAAAAAGTGCTCTCCAATCAGTATCATCATGATTCTGTGATTTCACAATAGAAATGAGGCTCTTTGTGCATACAATATCAGCTTAATCCTCCCTTAACGCTAATAATACCATTTGAATTATTAAAAGCTTCTTTTTAAATTTACAGAGATTTACTAGAGGATTCATTTAGTGTTATTCATAGGTTTGTTCCTTGTCTTCATCTTATTTAGGGTTGTATTGATTTTATTACCTAAAAACTAATTGAAATGGGTGATGCAGGCAGATGCCAAGCCTGACTTCTTTGTGGGTGATATGTATATTATTACTAAATTACTTGGAGATATGCATCAGAAGACAAATGGTATTGCAGATTCTGGCAAGCAAACAGTATTTCTTAATAAATACATGACCATTTATGAAGAATGATGCATCCAGTCAGATGTATTTATTTGGAAAGTAGTTTTTAAAACCATGATTAAATTCACTTTGTTGAGGATTATAACTTCATGGCTATTAAGGTATTCAGAATACACAAACCAATGAAAAATGGTATGAATGGTCACTCTAACTAAAAAGAAGACCAGAATGGAGACATTTAGAAGAAAAGTTTTAGTCTGTTTACATTAGAGTCTTAGGGAAAAAACCAAAACAAGTCTTTCCAGGGCAGGATGAAAAAGTCAGATGGGTAGAATAATCAAAATAAAAGGGACAACTGGACTGAGGAACAAAGTGCTGGTTTTGTTCCCGTAGGTGGCTGGACTGCTGCAAGCAACCCAATGTGTAGTTAATGCAATAGAAGCAGCTGAAGCGTTTTTGTAACGCTGATAAAAGGCTTTTCAGCCAAGTTTATTCATTTGTTCTCCCGAAACAAGAGACTAAAAGCAAAGTTCAAGGCACACTGAAGTGCCATCTTTATATCTGAGTATCAAAGATGTGAATGGAAGAGCCCGGGACAAGGCTCACTCATGGTATGTGACCTCCTGAGCATCTGAGCAGTGTAGGAAGAATAGTGCTGATGTAAATGGAAAGAGAACTTGGCCTTTTCTGAGTGTGCCTTTCATTGCTTCCTTTAAAAGCCGAATTAACAATAGCCAATGAGTGCCTGAAGATATAAAATTTTAAAATATTTATGTGCCTGAAGTTCCCAGGTGTTAGGTGCAACTTTCTTGCCCCTGAAATATTCCTCAGAATGCATCTATAGGGTAAGATGGCTATTTTTGAAGAGGAAGTGGATGTGGAGCACTTCTCCATAGACGATGCAGACAGTCCAAAGCACTCTGGAGGTCTGAACCATTCCAAGATGAGCAGTTCTGATGCAGAGATCATGTAATGGCAGAGGTACCACACTAATGGTACCTGCCCGGCAGAGAGAGGCCTATACACTGAGTCTGGCATCAGCCTCCGAGATCTGTGCCACTTTTAGAGTAGAGCCAGCTTGAAACACAGGGAGAGATGGTGTTTTCTAACTGCCCCCATCCAGGTAGGAATGTGACATGCCAATGACTCTGTAAGAACCTCTACTCAGTGTCTGAAATACTAAACTACCTCTCTTCACTCTGTCTTCTATCAGAAGAATCTACCAGACACCATAAGCCATTGGGCAAATGGGATATAAGTAACTCACCAGCTTAAGTGCTTTTGCTAAGTCTAAGTAAGGACATTTGAAATTCTGTCCTAGACACCTCTCCAAAGGGATTCACCGCTCTGCTTCTTTTATAGTACAGCAAGTTTACTGGGACCCTGAGAGCATCACAGTGTCTGCATTATCCATTACTCTAGTGAGGATAAAACTCATTGAAATAGTTAAAATTATTACTCCCAAGTGCTTGTTTACTCACATGTACAGTAGCTATAAAATCAGGCTCTGGGAACGAATAATTTTTGCCTTTGGAGTTGATTTGCATATTATAATAAAGGCACTTCTGATGTGTTTTAGTAAAGACGGGGGCTGAATACATGTGCCCGTTATCAGGGCTTTGCTTTATGTTAAGACAGCCCTGCATTGTGCACTGCATAATGAATTCCAGAAAACACAGCTTTTATTGTTGTCAGTTATTGGGGGCTCATTCTCCTAATGAGACATGTAAATATCTTTCATTAACATTAAGGGCAACTGTGTGCTTGGCATTTGAGGAGAACAGTGCTCTCTGTCAGCTATGGCAGAAAGACAAAAATTACAATGAAAATGCAGTTATTACAGTTATTACAGTTATTGCAAAAATTTGCCTTTATGATGTCAGTTGACTTGAGAGCTTTTTGTATCATTTGCAGAATTATCCCTGTACCCTCTTGGCCTGTTTATTTCCTTCTTTTGGACTTCTACAATAAACTCGTAAATGCCTTTTTATAGCCATCACTCCAAAATGCAGAAAAAGAGACTGGGTGCTAAACCCTATCAAATACAGGCAGAACATGTAAACCTGGGCTTAATGCATAAGCATATGCTTTACTTTAAGTCACTCAGTTGAAATCAGTGGGACTTCTAAAACTGCTAAACAGTTCAACAGTTGTTGTACCTGACTTTTTTGCACAGGCTGTTGTTACTGACTGACCAGAGACTGGAGAGGTGGATGCTGTGTAGTAATGGACTTTGAGCACAATAAGCCACTAGATAGGTTGGTAAGGGGTTCTTAAAAAAACTCATGGAAAACTCTTAGAGCAAACATCCGCAGAGACTTCCCTTGAAAATACATACATTAAAAGCCCGGACATTTGCTGATCCACATGCCTGACGATCCTCCCCATCATTGCAGCTGACAAAGAACAGCGATGTCTCTATGGCTCTGCCCTAAGCCTCTAGAGCAGGGGACCACATGCAAACTGCCTGCTGGCAACAGTGACAGCCTGTGCTGAACCCTGCCAGCCCCATAAACCATCTCAGAGTCCCCTTGGAGCAGAGCCAAACCCGTGCCAGGGCCTCCCCCAGAGAATGAGCACCACAGATCATCGATCTCAACAACTGCATATGGTCCCTGGTACATTCAAGGGGACTGGCACAGCCCATGTGTCAGGCAGGGCTCATCTGAATCTTCCACTAGCTGTGAACTCAAGTGCTGTGGGTTCACACTGTTCTTAGCACGAAAGAAGATGGTGCTTGCACAGGCTGCTCTAAGCTTTCCTCTCCAGAACAGCAATGACATGACCACACAGAGTTCTCACCAGGATGGTCTAATTTTGGGGGAGATTACTGAAGAGGTTAGGATCAGTTCTGGGAGAATTTCAAAGGACAAATTCTTTTCTCCCTATTTTGTGTAAAGTTCTATTCATGTAAGAACCTGATTGTGACAACTTGTGTCAGAAAAAAAATCAGTGTTTTGTGGAAAATCAGCCCTGTGATTACAAATAAACCCATCATCCTCGAATGTGCATAACGGTCTAAAGTTACATATATGTTTACATAGACATCTACATATATATAATATGTGCATGTTTAAAATACAAAATATATAACATAAAGTGGATATTACACCAAACCCTCATCTCACCTAATTGACCTTTGGAAGACTAGGAGGGAAAATTTCCAGAGACACTCTTACAGCATGTGAAATCTATGCCCCACTGAAAGTTACCAAGTCAGATTTTCCAAACTATTTCAGAGCCTAAAGATGCTGACAGACACCTACTGCGATTCTGCAAAATTATCTAGGCAGGCAGAGTGTGTATTGAATTCCTCTCAAGTCCACCAAGACTCAGAAAGCACCAAAGAAAACTAGTCATGAAGATTTCTCTAAACCTGCAGCAGAATCACTCAGATTTCAAAATTTAACCCAGATTAATTATGTGGAATAGTTATAATGGAACTTAAAATCTTTTTAAAAATGGCATTTGAAAAACAGTTTGGAGAACAAAGATAGTCTCAAATCATACACAGTTGCAGTATGCAGCAATGAATAGTGTCCTATTTAAAATGAAGGTAAGGAAAACACAGACTATAAAATAAAAGCAAGAAAAACATTTCAATGGGCATATTTGAGAGACATAATGTGCAGGTAAAAATGACCGTTAACCTTTAAAGCCGGTATCCAACTCCAACCAGGTTATGATAAAATATGAGGACACATGATACTTCTCCTTTCTTGTTGGGTTCTGTTTTTACTTAATTTTCTGCAACTGAGCAAGATCAGATGGTCTGAAGCTGCCAGTGCTGGATCCAAGGCAGAATGGGCCCAGTTCTGCTCTGCCTACAGTAACAGTGCCTAAACATAATGGATTAACAGCATGTTTGGTGACTGTTGGAAAACAAGCAACATTATTTACAGTTGTAATAGGATCAGCAAACACCCAGCTAAATAGAAGGAAATAATTCCCACTCCACTAGAACACTTAGCACAATGGGGTGCACAGATTGACTTTTAATTTTCTTTGTATTTAGCAAATCAGGGAAATGTAAACTTGGGGAAACAAAGCCTACTCTGAGCCCAGACCTCATCATCACAGCCCTTCTGAAGCTAACTCCAAAGACTAGACATGTTACATGTGGCAGCTGAATTTATTTTAAAATGCAAGACTGTTCTCCTACCAGCCATCAGTCTGATGCCCTAAAGTAAAGAATGAGAGTGAAGATCTGTGGATGATTTTTCTCCCAGATGCAACCAGTATACACTTGTGACCCTCACAATACACCTCCCCAGGTCACCCCTGTATCCATGTGAGCTGCCAGGCACAGGCTCAAGCAGCTCATACATACACTTTTTAAAACAAAACTAGATCCTTTCTATAGAATGGTAAAGTAGCCTTATTCCTCCATGAAAATCAAATGCCCACAGATCCGAAGCAATAAATGACCCATTTGACCCCTTCGACATTTTCAGTGAATGGTGTAGCAAGGAACAGAAAAGTTAATAAAATTTACAAAAGGTTGTCCTTCCCTTCCTTTATCAAATTTCATCCTTCCCTCCCTTACTCTGAGAGAGAAAATGACTGACATACCCCATGGCGATGTTCATAGTAAGCCAGCTTGGATTTGGTTAAGACAAAAAAGCGCACTTTGAAGTTGGAGGGTGAAGTCCTTCTCTTCTGCTGGGATTTTTTGATCAGCAGTTCCTCCAGGAGCACACAGTTATTCATGGCTGAGCCAAGAATGTTTGTCTCCCAGGACATGGGAAGTCTATCCAGTGTGCTGAGTGCCCGTCTAAGAAAGAAACACAAGAAGGAAGACAGTTAATTAAAAAAAAAAAAAAGTTGTTCAAAAGGCAGCGTAGGTGCTTTGAGCTTTATCTTCCCATCTACAGCAAACTTCCTTTCTCTCAGACCATAACCACATCCTCTCTGAAGTCATAAAACTAACAGCACATGATGAAATATACGCTAAGGTAAATGTTGTGGAAAAAATAACACTTGATGGACATTCAGTAGATGTGAATCAATGATTAAGGACTAATTAAAGGGGTGTGGCATGATTAAGCATCTGTCTCCTACTTGTTCATCTAGTAAATACAGTTATAAATGCACCCACTAAACATGGACATATGGGATAAGTATCCCAACTGTCCTCTTAGAAGTAGGTCATGCATTAATATTGCTTTTGTGAAGGAATGGTCCCTTCCCATTTTCAGTATTTAACAGTAGTTTGTGAGCCACAGAGATTTCATACAACAGATTTTAGGATGTTCGCCATACAATGATTTAGCTGATAAGGGGGTGTTCGGTCAAAGGTAGGACTTGATGATATTGGAGATCTTTTCCATCCTTAATTATTCTATGATTCTATGATAACATGAAAATTCCTACTATGTAAGTAAAGAAATAATACCCAGGATTACTTAGAATCATAGAATATGCTTGTATCTACTTCTATAAGGAATGAGAAATATTTGTAGTCACTAGATATTTAAACTGAAGACAAGCAGTTAAAATAACTGGTAACTGATCACTTATCACTGCTTCAAGTGCAATCTGGTTAGACTGGGGCTGGATGTTGCAGGAGGCACAGGCAGAACATGCTCTCTTGCAGATGCCATCAAAATCAGTGTCAGCAGCAGTGAAATAAGGCCAAATATCTTAAACACAACTGGTTTCCTCAGGGCTCTGGGGCACCATCCAAGGCCATATGCACCAGGCTAAATATAAAACTATAAAAAAATTCATATGTATCTAATGCAGTCAGTACAACAGCACTGTTCTATTTTAAAACAAATGCAATTCATTTTTATCTGCTCTTTAATTTTTTATACTTTGTGTATATTTTTATTATTGATGTATATTTGTATTGCTAATGGTATTGAGGCTTGGAACCTGGTGGAATGTGGGAAAACTGCAAGATAAGTATTTTTCTTAATTTGGTATTTCTGAAACTTGTTCCAGTGTAAATCATTTACCATGGCTGAGTTTTGGTTCTATGTTAATGTAGCACTAGAGTATAAGGAGGCAGCTTCCTATTGCTGATGTATTTTTAGAGCTGTTTGCAAGCTCAGAAGATATTTCATTATTTTAAATACAGTTCATGAGGAAAAAAAGTCTGAACAAATATCAGAATTGCAAAACAAAATGAAGACTTGAATTTTATAGGGCAGTTCATAGACAAACTTGGGAACCATATTCTCAATAAAATATATTGTTTATTTCTCCCAGAAAAAGAAGTTGCATATCCCTTCCTTGCTATTTTATGATACATTATTTAAGTGGTTTGTTCCAGGGATCATCAAACTTTCCCTGCCAATTTTTTTCAATGCTAATTAAGAACCTGCATTCGCCATAAAAATACAATTTAAATACAGCAATCAATGTACAGGTTTGTAAGAGAATTTGCTTAAGATAATGTGATACCATGGGACAGATAAAAGGACAAAGAGAAGCTGTTGTATAGCTGATGCCTGTATAAATATAGATATATCTGGTGGTCTTGCTGAGAAACATTTGTCATGCAGGGGTATAGTAAAGATAGGCTTTGTTTCTCGGCAGAGTGACTGAGTACGAGGAACTCTTGTGGTGAGATGACACAAGTCTGTGATCTCCTGAAAAACCATCACTCCTGTCAAGGGGGATTTCATGCCTTTTTGTAGAGTAGGATCAATAGCCAGGCCAAATTTCCCAATTCTTCTACAAACCAGTTTGGCTCATGCAGTGTATGTATATAAAAAATGGAGAGTTCGATGAGAGTTTTCAAACTTTAGCCCTGTGTAAGCAGTAACTAATTGGATAAATTCCTACAAACCTTGCATCTCCAAAATATAGGACCACTTTTGTGGCTTGCAACAGTGAATTCCCCCCAAGAAGGCTGTTGATATAGATCAACAAGTATTTCACTTGATTTGTGAAATGAAGTACAGATGGATTTCCAATGACAGTTTGTAATGGCGTTCCATTTTTGACTCATAAGATTTATTTAGGACTATGTGATTCCTTCTAGTCTCTTCTTCACACTAACTGGGGTGTGTTAAGAACTTCATGAAATATCTATGTATCTTGGGCCAAGGGGGGTTGCAGTCCATTGGCAGAGATGCACATAATATCTTTTCAGAACACTGAACACAAATATAAATACAAGGAAGTGACATTGCAGCTCTGCAAGAAAAAGTAAGGAGTATAGGACAGCAGAGTCAAGCCAAAATGTAGATGTCTGAGGGGACCAATGCTGCTGGAGATGGGAGGATGTGGGGGAAGAAGGGGTTTAGGGTGAAGAAGGGTGGTGAGTAGTGGGGGGTGAGCTAAGAAATTCTTTGAACATAGTAACTGGCAGCTTGATTTCTTCATGAGATAAGAGAGGAGCTCTGGGAGGGACACGAATAGGGGAGCGATTTCATCAAACACACAGATAAGGGGCTTGGCAACTGCACTTCATTTGGTGTAAACACCGTAGAAGATGTGACTGCACCGCAGGTCGTATGACGGGAAGGTGCTGCGAGGGGCAAGGTAAAACAGAGAAACAAGGAGAAGCTGAGAATACAGATTTGATACAGCATACACAGAAACACACACATAGATGTAAGAAAGTAATCACAGATTTTGGCCTGGAGCGTCATCTCGTAGCTGTGCTAGAACTGGTAGGATTTATCAGGCGAGATCAGCTGCCCTGAGTTTTCTATGTTGAGCTCAAACTGATGGTGGGCCAGCTAAGATGTTAAGCAGGGAAAAAAATAAGAATGACTATGAGGAAGGAAACAAGTCAACAAGTCAACAGCCAGATTTGGACATGGGAGTTGGTTTCAGTGAGAGTTCCTAACTAGTCCTGTTTTGCAATGTCTTTATCAGCTNGGGTGATTGATGGGTTATAACTGCTTTAAAGAAAGCCTCAGGCATTTAATGGCTTCAGGATCCTTCTACAGTAGAATAGGAGATAGATATATATTTAGATAGAAATACACCATTTGTCTAGGACCAAGTTGACTGCAGAGCTGGAGTATGTGAGGATATCTATAGAGCTCTACACACAAACTACAAAATCTTCCTTAAAGGACTCCTCAGGAGAGCTGGAATATCCCATTAACTCAAGTATCTAATTTCTGGAACCTGACCTCATATGATGGTACAGTTTTAGACCAAAGGTACAAGCACACTCCTTTCAAGACTTTTGGCACCACTATATATTGAAGGGTACAGAAAATCTGTATCCTTAATAGAAAAGAATTAAATATAACTGTCCTAAATACCTTAAAACCACTGTAAGTCTATCCTTCAAGATGAGGGATGATGAATTTTTTATGTATCCTACATCTTCTCTGCTTAAGTGCTTTCATAAACCCTGCTATCCTTCGACACTTTTCCATCCATATGCAGAAAAATCTGAAATAGTTTAAATTATTCTGATTAAGTTGTGCTCTAAATACTCCTCTTTGCTGGGTAAGTTGAGGTTATTCTTATCAACTGTGGCCTCAGTGGCCTTTTTTTTTCTTTTAATCACTTTTGTTCATTCCTTGCTACCTCCTGCAAACT
>VYZS01061309.1:0-29442 GCA_013400695.1 Neodrepanis coruscans
CCAAACCAGTCTGAGATTCTATCTTGTCACCTCTTGCCACCAGGGGCAAAGCACTGGGACTGAGTGTGCCATGGACCAC
The DNA here is from genome assembly GCA_013400695.1 of Neodrepanis coruscans. NCBI lineage: Eukaryota > Metazoa > Chordata > Aves > Passeriformes > Philepittidae > Neodrepanis > Neodrepanis coruscans. The sequence goes on from VYZS01061309.1 coordinate 80, forward strand.
CCACTCCTACTCAAACTCACCAACACATCAGTTCTCTCTTCCCCACCTTATCATTGCCATCCCTGCCTTGTCATTGCCATCAGCCACTGATACCCAACAGGACAACGTTTCCCTCTGTCTCTTCTCACAAGGTACCATTCACATCACCCAGTTATCTCCTCTCAGAGGACACCACGCTCCTTAAAAACTAATGCTTGCAAGCCACGTCCAACAGCTGCTGGAAACCAGGTGTAACATAAATTAATAAATATTCCGTGGAAAAGCTACATGAACTGCCTGCCCCTCAAGGGCTGTTTAGTGGCATGTCAGGCACAGCTGTGTAATCAAAGGATTACAGTGCTCCCATTGCAACGTGCCTGCCACACTCCACCTCCTCGGGAGCTTTCCTGTCTCCCTCACATGTGAAATCCCAGTCCAGGAACCAGGACAGAATTGTAATCATGTTTTTCAGCCCAGGAAACACAAATGAACAGGCTGTAGGGACAAACAGCCAGTGTGGCTGTACAACATGTTTTCTGTCAGACACACGGGGGGGCACATGTATTTGTAAGAGATGGGTCAGCAGTGCTGTAGATAATGAGTGAGTTTTAGTGAAATTGCAGTGTAAGTGGAGAGATGAGTGTCACTCAGGCTGCTTTGAGATAAGAACTCCGGAGCAGAAGCTCACAGATTCCCTCCCCTCTCGTGAATAGCTGTATTTAGACTCCAGATCTGCCACCACACTTGGTCAGTAAGAAAAACAGGGCACTTCACTAAAAAGCATGAATAAATAAGAAATATTAATTTGTGGGGAAAGGCAGTGAAAAAAAAAATTCTCTCTTATTGGAAATCTACCTTGGTTTTTCACAGCACTTCAGATTCTTCCAGCTGAGCAACATAACTCCAGCCAAGGAGTTTGATGGGAATTTAGAATTACCCCTCACTGTGAGAGGTATGGAGGAAAATAGAAGGGCTAAGGGAGGAATGGAAGCCTAAAGCCAGTGATTAAGGAGCCCAGTTCAAACCAGGGTACAGCTTCTGCAATTCCTCTAAGATGCTGGAAACTGTTCCACATCAAGCAAGTATCCAGAGTAGCACTGAATGATTTAACAGCACATTTCCTTGGAGTTTATGATTGTGGGATATGCAGTAACTGCAAGAGTAATTAGGAGGGAGAGAGAGTATATTGGCACCTAATTGTGTCATGGCTTTCTTCACTTAAGTGATGTGCCTGCACTGAAAGAGAAACAGAGTTGGGTGTTTTAACTTCATGTCAGTTCATTTAGGTGAGATCAGGCCACTGCTGGCTCATCTCTAGAGAAAATACATCAGCACATAATGGTAACACAACACTGAGTTAAAACTTCTTGAGCTTTTGCTCCATGAACACATGAAGAAGCACTCAGAGTAGGAAAAGTAGTTAGTAACAAGAAGGATTCCTTTCTTAGTCAGCAGAGGAATCTCATCCCTTCATCCTCACTGGGGAAAGAAGGGACTGTAGTATCACAGACAATAGCTCATGACCTTGGCAGAGTTTGCTGTCATTCCCCAAACAACTTGATCTTAAATATGCACTGATACTTTTAAAGATTAAATAGTACTGGGCCACACTCCATCTTTAAATTATGTTCAGCAACTCTGAAATCACCTGGGATACCAACATAAGCTTTTACCACTGAAACTCCCCATTCTCGCAGAGCTCCTGCTGTAAGTTGCTTAAAATAATGCTAAAGTACAATATAAGCAGTATCTTATTTGCATTTCTATGCTTATGCCTATATAATCCTAACCTTGTTAATGCTGCTAGTGGATTACATACCTTCATCCTTCCACTTTAGCCACATGAAATTATTCAAATATGAGGGTCTGCTTCAACTTTCTCATTTATACCATTTCCAGGTGCCTACTTTTAGTTTAGCAATGAAGATAAAACCCATGACTGTTTCACTGCATTAGTAGAATAAAGGGTTTTGCCATGTAAATCTCCATGTCTCTGTTACAAACCACCAATAAAACACCCTGAATTTGAGATTAGTGCTCCTTTTACAAAATCTGAATCATAAGACTCTTTTGTTATTGATTTCAGAACTGCACAGTGATTGCACCCACAGGATCTAACTGCTATTAAAAAAAATGAAAGAAAGAAGGTAGCTTCATCACTAAATCTTCATACAAGTAGTTTCCTCTTTTCTGCATTCAAATTGATTTTCTTTTTTTTTTGGCATGTGAAGAGCCAGATGAATCTTTTGACTCAATGCCCAAGAGTGAAATGGCACCAGCAGCAGCAGCAGAGAAGCTCTCAGGGCAAGAGACATGTGAAAACATTTTAATCACTGACAAAAAAATGCTTCAAGACAATTATTCCATTAGCATTTACTCTTTGTAAGTTATATTTACTATTTATAAGTGAGTGTATATATATATATATGTGTGTGTGTGTGTGTTAAAAAATAAAACACATGTATCAATGTATATAAATAGCACATATATATATACAGTTCATATTGGAACTTTTTATTGATGGAAATTTCCCTTTTTGCCAGAGATCAAGTAGTCCCCACTTAGTATCAAGTGCAGTGCTGTTCAATCAGGTGTTTGTTTATCCAAATGAGTGCATAAGATTTTCAGTTAAACCTTAAAAATATTTACTTTTCACAAACAGCTCCAGCAAACTTTGAGCTTTAATCTGCGATGTGCTCAGCTGGCTACTGTGCTTTTTCAGTCACAAAATATGAAAGGCACGTGTTTGCTCTACAGGAGAGGATGGTGATGGCTTTTTGGTCTGACTGACGATTCAAGAAGTGAAACCATTCTGATGTCATATACAAGGAAGTCAACGTGAAGGGAACTTCAGGACACAGAACGATATAATAAATAAAAAAAAATAAAAAAGGACATTTCCATATTTGAAAGTTTGTAGGTGCTTAAGATGCACCACCCAATCAATACTATCATCCATCCTATTAACCTACAAACCTGGCTGTGTCTAAGAAAGCCAAATCACTGCAGAGTACAGCTGTAGTATTACAATGAAGCAGTATAGGAAATTTTAAAAAAAAAAAAAAAGAAGAAAAAAAATCATATATGACACAGCCAAAGTTCAGCTGGCGAATTGTTAACAGACTGACCATAATAACCCGTCACTGAACCTTTCCTGCATTCACTAGCTATGATGCTATTTTTAACATCCAACAGCTTGCATTTAAGAAACACCCCTCTTCACCTAAAAACATGCATCAGTGAACGGCAACATCCATCCCCGGCTCGACCTTAGGTAGGATGCGCTGCCGGAATTGAATGGGTCTTTCAGAAAAGCCCCTTCACAAGTGCCTTCTCTCCCAAACCCCCCAAAACCCAGCGCCATCAGCGGCAGCAGGGACCTGCCCAGCGCGGGCAGCCCGGCGAGGTGACACAGCCGCGGTACCTTTGTCAGCGCTCCGTCCCTCGGAGCACGAACCTGCTCCGGGGCGCGTTCCCACAGCCGAGCCCCCGCTCCTGCCGCCGCACCGGGGGATGCTGAGCCCGGGGAGCGCTCCGAGGCTCCTCTCCCCGCTGCCAACGGGAACACTCCTGTCACCCCCCGGCTTCACCCCGCGGGCATCCCCGTACCCCCAGCGCCCGATGCAGCGGCGGGAGCACGGCGATGCCGGAGCTCCGCTCCCCGCGCCCAGCGGTGCCCTCGGGCTTGGCTGCCCAACTTCCCGCAAAGTCCCACCGCCTCCAAACTTGGGGAGCAGCGGTCTGGGGTGCCCCCCGCCCCTTCCCGCAGCGCCCATCCCCGCGGCGCCCGCCCAGCGCTCCCACCTCCGCCGGCTCTGCTCGGCACGGCTCGGCACGGCTCCGCTCCGCTCCGCTCTGCCCAGGACCCGCCACCTCCTCCGGCTCTGCCCTGCGGGAGAGGGGCGGAGGACGAGGAGGAGGAGGAGGAGGGAGGAGGAGGAAGGGGGAGGGAGAGGGAGGGAGCAGCCCCGCCGCTCCCCGGTCGTGCTGCGTAGCCCGGGAGGCGGAGAGTTGCCGCTCGGCTCTGCCCCGCGGCTCCGCGGGCAGGGGGAGTCCCCAGCGCTGCCCCCGGAGGTGGCGAGGACAGACAGAGCAGTCCCGCTGCGGGGGAAGCGGCGCGGAGCCCCCCCCCGGTCCGGGCGGGGCGGGATGCGGGGGTTCCCCCGGGCGCCGCCCCCGCGGCATCCCGGTCCCACAGCACCGCCAGCAGCAGCAGGAGCACCGCCGGGTGGGATGGCTCGGGAGCCTTTGGGACGGAGACAGGCATCTCCTGATGCATCCGAAAGGAATGCGGGCTGTCCCGGCGTGTAGGTGGCACCGGCACCCCAATTGCGGGTGTGCAGGCAGAGGTCAGGCCGAGGAGACTCAGGCTCAGATGCTGCCAAGGCTCCGTGGCTGGAGCGAGGCGGCCGTTCCTGCCGCACACCTTGCAGATCGCAGGCAGCAGCTGCTGCCCTGGGCCAGCCTTGAAATGGCAACAGCACAGACACGGGCTGAGAAGCCAAAATCTACTAAGTGTGAGGCTTGTTCTTAATAAAGAGGATCCTACAACGTATACATAAATGGATGTATATATAGACTGAATGTACACATAAACTATTAAACTGACAGAGGTTTAGATTAAATATTAGAAAGGAATTCTTACCTGTGAGGGTGGTCAGGCCCTGGCACAGGGTGCCCAGAGAAGCTGTGGCTGCCTCATCCCTGGAAGTGTCCAAAGCTGGGTCGGATGGGATTTTGAGCAGCCTCGTCTAACGGAAGGTGTCCCTGCCCATGGCAGGGGGTTGGGATTAGACGTCTTTAAGGTCACTTCCAATCCAAACTGTTCTATGATTCTATAATGATAAATGCATCTTTAAATAGATAATCTGCATACTAAGTCTTTCATGTGATGTGTACATATCCCTTCTGTAAGATGAAATGGCTTGGTTAATAACCTTTTGCTTTTGCTAATAAGTAGTATTTACATTATTTTGTTCAAATGTATTAATAGTGTAATTTAGAGTAAGGTTTTGTTTTAAATGTATGGTTAAGTTTAACAAACTGCTTTTGCTAAACGTATGGTTCTGCCTTTCTGATAAAAGTTGCTGTTTGTGAAAAGTTAGGATAAGCTTTACAGAAGCTAAACCTGGCCCTTGCAGGAAGTCTTTTTTGGGTGGGCCACAACTTGTGGTTAAACTTCCAATAACTGGATTGGACAATCAAGAGACTGGGACAACATGATAAGTAACAAGAACTACAAACCAGCCTGAACGAGTGCTGCAGTAAAGGTGAAAAGTTCATGATGATGATGGACCCTTACTTCATTCCCAAGACACCCCCCGAATGACTACCTGAAGAGACCCCAAAATTAACTACATGTGCCCAGTGGGGTGGGGGAAAGGGCGGATTTATGTACACGAATTAATTGTAATATCCCCTCCCTTTTTCGCGGGCACTACAAAAGCCCTGTTTGACAAGTGCCACCTTGAGTATGACTTCGGTCACGCCCAGTGCTGCATCTTTTGCTTTGTTGACTTTGTCCCAGAATAAAACTTTCACATGATAAGCAGAGGAGTGGGCTCTGTTTATTGCACTTCTGTGAGGCAGCACACACCGTTTCACATGAAGATTTAATGCAATGCTTGCAAAGCCAATGACATCAGAAGAAGGAAAACTTCAAATTTCCCTCCTAACACTGTTAGGCTTAAATCCATGTGTTTGATACTCAGATATATTATTTCTAAGTTTGAGGTGATGAGACATGAAAGCATAAAAGAAGAGTGAATTCTCTATTTTAGTACTTCCTTTTGTGATCAAGCCCATCTTTGGGTTTAATTTTCAGAAACATCTAAAACTAACACGGATTTGTGGGAATGTGTTTTGAAGTGAAACCATATGTAACTTAATAGTAAAATGCAAAGCAGAAGCTTACAAATTACACAACTATGATCAGGAGCCAGACAGATTAAAGATTTAAGGCGGGTTATTGTATATCTGTACGACCATATATAAATAACTAAAAGACAGAATTTAAAAGTCACACATGCACACATTTCCTACAGCACAGTGGATGTATCTTGACTGAGATCACATCTGATTGTCACCTTGATTTTTGGTAAAAAACCCACACAGAATAAAGCCCCTGACTAGGTGAAATCTATGATTTATAAAATACTCATGCATACTCTGGGTTAAATATGCTGCCTTCCAAGGCCTTTTTTGGCCTCCTGGGATGCTCTGAATAGCAATTATCCTTAGCTAGATTTCTTTGTAACTATACTGCCTTTTTCTGTATTTTTAAATAAAATCAGAGAAGCTGTCATGAAAACAAGATCTTCATTCCCTGGGGAAGTCTCTCTTTACATTATTCCTATCCACATGTGGTAGCTCAGACTTGCAGGCACTCCATCAAGGTTTTGTCTACCCATCTCACAGACACAAACTGTCTTCAACATTACCTGGTGAGATGGGGAGGAAAACACAAATATTTATGGCTTAATGAATCCCTGTCCAGGAATTAACTGTGTTACCATGAAAAACCATAGAATCACAGAATGGTTTGGGTTGGAAGGGAACTTAAAGATCATCCAGTTCCACACCCCTGCCATGGGCAGAGACACTTTCCACTATCTCAGGTTGCTCAGAGCTCTATCCAAACCATTTTTAAACATTTTCAGGGATGGGCCATCCACAGCTTCTCTGGGCAAACTGTACCAGGGCCTCGCCACCTTCACAAGGAAGGATTTTTTTCAAATTTCTTATCTAACCCTGCCCTCTGTCAGATTGAAGCCATTCCCCCTCGTCCTGTCACTACATGCTCTTGTAATGATAGCCAGAGGAATTAAAATCAAAATAAATAGCCTAGAAATGTAAAAGCTAAGAATGAACTTTACTTCTCATGTTTCAAGGAATTCAAAGAGAGAGGAAATGCAGACATTATAGTAGAACTATCTCTGACTAGATTGATTTTCAAAAAAAGAAAGCTCCTGACCTCCACCTCTGTAAATACAATTTCTGCTGGTTGCCATGCTTACTCTGCAACATATGAAGGATCATCTAACTTCTAAAACAAGTTTGTACATATTTGTTAGCTCTGAGCAGGCTTATCTAGCAAAAAAATTGAGGGAGAGCCCTTCAGCAGTGTTGAAAAGCAGGCACACAACTAGTAGTGCAAGCGTGCGAATTTCAAAGGTGATTTTTTTTTTAAGCAGGGGAGTTCTTCCTCTTTAGGACTGACTGTGGTTTGGGGCATAAATCTGGTGGAGAGCTCTGGTGGCTGGGTTTGACAGCAGCAGAGCTGTGCATTTGGAGCCAGGTTTAACTCTGGGATAAATGAATCAGATTGTGTCCTCAGAGCACCGCTGTAATGGGATGCTAATCCCAGGGCTGCTTTTCCTCCACGTGCCTGTTACAGCATCAGCATCTCTAGGTTATTCTCACAAAGAGGAGTTAGAAATGCAGATTGTTCTGCTTTGTACTTCCTCTCTCCCAGACTCAAAAACCAAAGGAAGAAGTTCATTGCCCAAAAAGACTCAGGAGGCTTTTGCTTCCCGCTCTGGATGCTTTTGGGGAAACCTTTTCCCATGACCTCCCATCACCAGGCAGTACTTTCTCAAGGGATGTTGCTGCACGGTAGAAGCATAAACTAATATCCTTATGCCAAATCCTAATTCCACCAGAAACGGATGTGGGTTGTGACAGAAAAAGACAAAAACTTCCCCAAAACCTCCCTGTCCCACTCTGCCGTGAGCTGTGAGGAGCAAAGTGACGTGCCAAGCTCCCCAAGGGAGCTGCCTGAGCAAGCACGTTCAGGATTCCCCCTTTGCCCAGCAAATCAGAAGGGCAGCAGGAGCTGGAAGCAAATAATTTCCTGGGTGGGGATCTCTAAATGCAGCGGGGGAGTTTCCATGCAGTGAGGCTGGAAAACCACAAGGTGATACATATGTTGTACTTAACAGCTTTAGGACTTAGAGTTCTGTGCCGCTGAGCCGCTGTGCTGAGCAGAGCCACAGCACAGCCCAATCCCACACAGACTGTTGGATGCACAGTTGCTGTCTTAGGCTGGGTTTAGGATGTGCAACCACAGACCTCCCAACACCAGCAGAGACTATTTCAGCTCTGCTTCCAACTTTGAGACTTTGCTCTGAGCTGTGAGTTGGTGCTATGAGAAAATTGCAGGAAGATTTGCTATTCTTAGTTGTCTGCTCTCCCATTAAAATATTGGTATAATTCTCACTGGAATTAATGGAATGTGTATATTTTAAAGAAATGTATTATTACTTTCATTTTGCCCCTGGTATCCTGGCAACAGACACATTCCTAAAATACAGATCACTAATTTCATATCTTGTACATCCTTCAGCTCTCAGTAAAGGATATATCAACCTTCAAATATTCAGAATGCTTTTTTGCTGTTTTCCCAACTTGGATTGGGAATTATTCTTCTTGGTATGCACATCCCTGGAGTGCATCTGGGAATTCATGCTCAGTCTTTAATTGAAGACAATCCCTTTGTCCCTGGAACCAGCAATAATTAATACTGAAACTTGATTAGATAAATGTCTCAGAATTTGATTTCCCACCAATGGTCTGTTAGATGTTAATGATGAAAGTAGAGGACCAGTTTCCTTTTGCCTAATGCCATCCTTTCATCCTGAGCTGTGTGTCCTTCAGCACCCTAAAGAGTTCTTTTTCATTTGTGATCTTTACGCCCTTTATGTACTTGTTGAAGGGTATCATTCCCCTCTTAGTCATCATTTAGCCAAGTGATGCATATTAAGTTCCTTTAATCTTCACTCATAATTCAGTCTCTTCAGACCTTTAATCATTTTTATTGCTCTTCTTATGAATTCCTTCCAATTTGTCTGCATCTCTCTGGCAAGGAGGTACCCAGAATTTACTGCCTTATTTTAGATGTGATCTCCCTGCAGCAACACGAAAGATGTTACCTCCTGCTACTTTTATCTACCACTGATTTAACAATATGCTGGAATTGTGAGGTAGCCGGGAATCAATTAAAATAGATTTTAAATGGTTCAGTGCTCAGAATTACCATAATGCTTTCGTGGCACTGCACACGAGAAGGCTTGAAGCCAGGGGGAACCTGCTGGTTTTGGAAATGCATGTGTGTGACTTCTGGGGCAGGAGAAGCTTTTAAAGCTGCTGCATGCACAGCTCTGAGAGTCTCCAAAGGAATATGAATGAGGAGTTACGGTTTAGAGGACGAATGCAGAGGGGTTCAGACTGGCACCAGAAATAGCTCACATGTGCTGGTGGCCTGAGGGTTTCACACTGCTCCTCCCATAACTCTTAGATATGTGACAGCACCCAAGGGCTCATCACAGGGATGGCAAAACAAGGTGAGGCAGCAGCCAAGAGCTTTACATTAGGTTGGTTAAGGCTCTATTTAAATTGTTTGCTTTGATAAAAAATAAAAGACAGCCTTTAGATATCTTTAGAATCTTTAGAAAGCTTTGATCAGTAAAGAGCTTAAGATAGCTAAGCAGCAGACTAAGTGGAGAAAGGTGCTCTAAGACCTCTCAGATCTCTGCTAAAATGATCTCTGTCCCCATCACGTGTAGTTCCTGATTCAAGGCAAACATCACTGCCACTCAAATCAACAGCAGCTCTACTCCTGGTTCCTCCTTTCCCATGTCAACAGCCCTGTGGTTTCATATCGCTCTTGTAAAATAGGAGAGAGGGGTGTTGCTCTTGGAGGTGTTTAGTTTCTCTTGCAGGACAATCTTCTTCCCTCTGTGTCAGATATATATAAACTGTTGCTCTCCAGATTTATTTCGTATGTTACTGCATTTGGTCTCTGAGCCACTGCTAGGGAATTATAGGCCACTGAAACCTTTCATGCACATTCCAATGCCCTGACTTTTCACTTTCGTGTCATTTATTGTTCCTCCTCCCACTCCTGAATTCAAACTAAGTGTTTAAAATTTGATCAGAGATGTGTTCTAATAAGTGCTTGGATTATATGTGTGTCTTGTTTTCTTAAACGATTTTTACCATTCATCTACCTCAAGAAAAATCTGATTAACTGTATTTTATAAGCTCTCTTCTACGCATACTCGTCTTTCCTCTCTCCCATCTGTTGCACTTCATTCATGCCTAAGCCTGAAGTTCCTTGCAAATCCCAGCCTTCAGCAGGGGCTCCTGAGTTACAAAAACAGATTGTGGTATGAAGCACATAGACATGCAAGATGTGTCCATGTACATATGAATCTTTCCTTTAAAATTGCTTACATTCTGGATAAACATCTCGTTGCTGGACAGAAAAAAAAAAAAAGGCAAAAAAAAAAAAGCCTGTTTCTTTTAGCCATAATTTATAAATATTTCAAGTACCAAGGCGGATTTGTCAATGCTGAGTTTGTGGGATGAGCACTCACTGTATGAGATTTATTGCAATAGAAGCTCTTGTATGAAGACCAAACCCTGCAACTGTGTGAAAAGGGATCCAAGGGAGGCTCTGGGCATTCCTCACACCTGATGAGAAGTTGTCACTTGTCTGATATCAGAGGAGGGAGGTCCAGAATCTGAAGCCCAGCTTTAAGGTCCCTCCCTGCCATGGTGTGATTTTTGGGGAGTCCTTTGGGTGCAGGGTCAGGAGTTGGACTCACTGCTCCTTGTGAGTCCCTTCCAACTCAGGACATGCTGTGATTGTCTGATTCTGTGATTTCCAAGCTCTATTTGAGCCCAAAGGGTACCTGTTTCCAGAAACAGTGTGGTCAGTCACTGTTCCTGTAGGTATGACATCATCAAGGAGGTCACTGCATGAGATCAGCCTGCTTTTCAAAGGGTGTTTACTGGTAGAGGTGGCTCATGCCATCCTGCTCTCCTTGAGGAGCAGAGGATGGGCCCTGGCCCCCTACAACTGCAAAGAGATGAATTTCCAAGCCTGCTTTTGCTGGATTAGCCTTCAGGTTAGATACACAAATAAAGTCGTTTAACTTGCTAGATGTTATATGAAAAACACAAGATAGATCAACTGTCTTTACCTTCAAAGTTATGAAACCCATTATTACAAAGATCAATCACATACCTCCTTGCTGACATAATGATAAATGTTTTCTCCCGGTGTTATTCTATCTTCTAATTTCATAAAAACTAATATACCTTTCTTCTGCTTTTTTTTTTCTTTTTTGCTAACTCAGGCCTTGTTACAAAGTCATTTTAATTTGCAATTATTCTCCCAGTGCACCTGCAATGATAGAACTGATAAATGCTTTCTTACATGATAATTTTTAATGACTACCACAGTTGCAACCGAAGTCTGGTGTTAGAAAAATTACCAGAGGTGGTAGAAAACAGAGATAAAATTCAGTCTCCATCATACAAGCAGAAGAAGTAGCATGGGAGAAATATATAATACATATATTAAGTATGTTACCTGGTGTAGTGGGAGGTGTTCCTACCCATGGCAGAGGGTTGGAATAAGATGGTCCTTAAGATCCCTTTCAACCCAAATAATTCTGTTATTCAATGATGATTTATTCTTAATGGTTTTGGGGGTTTTTTTTGTAAGTTTCTACTCAGTCTGCACTGTCATATTTGAATCCATCAGCAAGCTCTTAATTCCCCTTGTCCTCTCCCAGTGCCTGAAAGCTGAAAGAGTTTCAGCAGAGTTTCTGCACACTGCTAATATCTTGCTGAATCAGACAGTTTGGTGCAAAGCCAACTCCTGTGACTCCTGTGGTCTCGCATGAGAAATTACTTCTGTTGAAGAAGCGTTGACCATTTAATATACGGTGCTCATGACTCACCATATATTCCGAGAGCACTTTGAGATATTTCGATACTGTCTCTGTTTTTTTACAACCTAAACATATTCCCTGGAGATTTATTCAGCTTTACTTTTTTTTTTTTTTTCCTCATACACATTTCCAGGAGTTTTATGGGGGAGCAAAGAGGGAGCCTAAGCAGCGCAGGCAGCTCACTTAATTTAGCACAGTCCTGTCCTTTCCAGTTCACCCACCTGCAAAATGGGAATAATAATAAGCACTTAAGGGAGAATATTCACATGTCTAGCTTGAGATCTCTGATGTTCATCTCTCCAGAGGCTCAGCAGAGGGAAATAGCTCCTAATTCGCATGCTTTGAATGGGCTTCTAATGGAGCTTGCTTCTCTTCTGGCAGTAAGGGAGACCAAGTTCTCAGCTCAAGCACCCCTGCATCAGGTACTCCAGTGACATGCCGAAAGCCAGACACTCTGATCATCCTCTTTCATGTCTCATCCTGCAACCATTTCCATGCCCAGCTTCCTGGTGTGGAGCAATATCTGATTAATTCAGTGGTTTTCCACATTTGCAAAGTGGAGGGGGTTAGTGCAGGAAGAAGACCATGATTAGCTCCAGCGATCAACAAGGGTGAACAAATGAGTATTTCAACAGCACTTTATGTGTATTAAGCTCAGTAAAAGCACTATTAATTATCGATATGGCCAGTTGTTATTGTTCATTAGTGGTTAGAGCCAACTAATGAGACACTAATCTGTCTTTCAGTCTCAGGGTTGCAATGTGTGATATTGAGCAAGTCACTTCTCTTTTCTTGTCCTCGTTTTTTCTGTCATTAGGTCTGCATCATCCTTAAGTGTGATGTGAACCTTAATAAGGCTTGAAAAGACCTTTGAGAACTGCTGCTGAAAAGTGAAATATTAATGTTGAGCTTTACTATACAGCAGAGGAGACAGAGAGAGTCTCATGCCTATTCAAGTTGCTCAGAGTGGTGCCATGGAGCCCTTCAATGGCTTGTGGATTATACCCAGAACACTGAGGACAGAGAAGCACAACGAGCCAGTTCTCCTCAAAGTGAGAGCCAAGAAGCACCACCAGGGAGTTCAGATTTGGAAAACCCATCCCTCTATTGCCTTTCCTCTGGTTGCACAGGCAAACTGCCCATTGGTATGCACAAATGGATATTTAGGCATCCAAACACCCGCTCCTGGATGAAAAGAATGCAATTTGGGAGTGTGTTTTGCATAGAAAGACTGTCACAGAAATCAATCTTTATTTCAGAAAATCTTCTCTTCAGTGTTTAGCCTTCATGTTGATTATATGAATTAGATCCCTGCTAAGAATGAGCCTCATATCCCAGAAACTAATGTGTTTTTTTCAAGAACCAAGACTTTCTGCATTTCATCATCATTCTGTTCATTAATGCTTCAGCTTTCCTGGAAATGATGAAAAATGTCTATTTCCCTGGAATATTTCTAGATGGCAAAATTCTGGTGTTAATTGTGGGCAGTCGATGCTGTATTGCCTCTCCAAGGCTGTATTGCCACATTTCATCATGCTGTTTGGAAACTTGGCCACCTTCCTTCACACCTCGGGTTTCCATAATACCCTTTGGCTATTATTAATTTATTCAATTCACTTTTATGCTTAAGACAGTGGCTGCCAATTTCTTCCTGCTTGGAAGCATGAGAGCAAGACAAAATGAAAAATTGACAGTGACATAAACACTACTGAGAGGCCTTAGTGTGCATTTTAAGGACTGCTGTAAATCACAGTGATGAAGAGAGACAGATTAGCAATGCCAAAGCAGAGATGTGAATGTGCATGCTGGGATCTACATATTCCTGTAAAATGCATCTACATTTCATTTATACCCAGTGATAGGAACACTGTCATAATGTTGTGGGAAAAAAGGATGTGTTGACAGCAAGGTCAAGCTCTCACACAGTTCTTCAAGCTCTCAGGAGTCATTGATGGAGTTAGTGAAGGTTCCTATAATGATACAGCCACACTTTCTTATTTGCATCTACCACTCTGTTTCCATCTCCCAGTTAGAAGCAGAGCAAGGTGTTATTCTAGGTGATCATATATAATAAATTCTTCTTCATTTCATATGTCTTGTAATTTCTGTCACCAGGGATTTGCTGACATTCTCTATCCCATTGTAAAATCCAGCTACCTTCCCCATACTGAAAAGCCAAACCCAAATACCTGAGATGAGTTAAATTCATATGATGTTTGGAGTAATGTAGCAGCATCAGCTAAAGCAAATTCCCCGTGAATTTGATCCCCACCAAAAGATTGTGCTCAGGAGTTTCATCAGTGCAATGCAGGCTTGAGATCTGCCACCTGCTTAATGAGGGAACTCTAAAGTTAAATTCACCATTGGAGCCAATGCTTGGCTGCTCTGTATTTACCATCTGTAGGTTTTTACATTACTGTTTATTCCGTTAAATTTATGTCTTGGTGTGTAAAAATGTTCACAAACTATGAAAGCAAATGAGCAATGTGACAGGGCTCAATGCAATAAAGAGAATAACTTTGGCATTATCAGATTTTTCAGACTCAAAAATCCCAAGGCTTAACTTTAAGTAAACCCTTGATTTTTAAGTTTAAAACTCTGCTTAGTACTGGAAATGCTGCAGTACTTTTCCCTCCGACTACACTTCCAGCCCACTGGCATTACCTCTCATGTTAGACTAACACAGTACCTATGTTTGAGAGCATTTTGTTCAGAATATATTATTCTGTCTGTTGTAGAACACATGACTCCTGGCTTCTGCAGGAGGTTTTAGGCCAACACAGCTAATACAGACTGCAAAAAATCATGTAGAAACCTTTGGTGTTCAGTTCCACGTACTCTCAATCTTAAATTCAACTATATATGAACAAAGGAAAATGTTTGGGAAATACACAGGGATGCAAAAAACACCCTTTTTTTAATTCAAAGTGATGCAATGCAAACGGGAGCATTGAGGGTTGACTCGTTTATTAAATGAGTTCCACAATGCACTTGCTTCCAAAAACTCTTCTTCTCTGGTGGGCTGCAATTTCAGGAACTTGGCCACTTGTCAAGGGATTTCAAGGCCAGGCTGGACAGGGCTTGGAGCATCCTGGTCTAGTGGAAGGTGTCCTTGCCCATGGCAGGGGGGTTGGAATGAGATTGTCTTTAATTTCCCTTCCAACCCAAACCAGTCTGTGATTCTGTGGTTTCCAGTGGTTCATCCCAAGCTGTGAGATGACTGGATATGTTTGATGCGTTTCCCACAGTAATGGAGATCAAACACAGAGATGGTTCACAGCCAGTCCAGTGTGTCTGAGCCATGTCAGGCCAACTGCTCTCGCCTTGCACAGACGGGCTGGAGATGTGCAGAGGGTCTAATGTGCCTTGAGCTGCCCCAGCTGACTACACACTTACAGATCATCCACAGACAGGACATCTGTGCCTTCCTGGAAGCTCCCAACTCCCTGGACAGGGGGCTGTCCTGAGATATGACCTCTGACTTGGCTTCATTTTGCCATGCAGGAATAAAATCACATGCTAAGATAGTCATCCCTCTCAGAGAATCAGCAGTGAAGCTGGTCTGGCATGTCCTGGCTGCTCTAAGCTCATCTGGTGTATGTTTTTCGTAGGGAAAAATGATGTAAAAGGGAAAATTTTTGGATGGGAAGATGCAGAATTGCTCAGAAAGGCTGCTGGAGTACCAGTGCTTTTTTTTCTTCTGGCTCGAAAAAGAAATGTCAGTCTGACCCGTATGCTGGAATCTGTGCAGAACCCCAAAAGACCTACACACACTTTAGAAGACAAGGGGCCATATGGTGTCTTCATTCATTCATTACAGTACTGGTAGGCAGCAGAAATACCTCAGGGAGAAGTTAGGGATGAAAAGATATTTTTAATAAACCAGACTGCAGTGATCTATAATAGGAAATAATCATTGAGCCTTTTCCACAAATATCTAAACTTTCCCTTTCCAGTGCTGGCAGAGAAAAACTAGAAAATAAAGGTTTCTTCTACTGTAAAACACTTAAAAATGGCCCAGTTACCAGCATGCTACTGTACAAGGTAACTGTAAACATTACTAATATTCATTTTCATTTACACTACTGCAAAGCCATTAATGTGATAAGAGTGTTATTGTCTTTATAGCAATCCGTATTTATTAAAAGCATGTACAGTGAAAATTGGTAATAAGATGAAGCAATGCAAAGTAGAATGCAATGAATCCCTTAGGAAGAACAATAAAGATTTCTGGCTCTTTTTATTCCTCCCAACAACTTCACAGAATAAAAAAAAAGCAAGATAACAAGGCAGGCTTGAAGTCACTTATCAGAATTTGCAAGTGCTCTGAGTGTTTATCCTCAGTGAGAGCTGGAGGGATCCATTTCTAGAAAATTATCATTGTCTGCCCTTTTAGCAAGAAACTGTCTTGCTGCTTTTGTTTAATTAAACTGCTGCTGTCAATTACTGCATGCCAATAACATAAAAGTATTGCCTGGTGCAATTGGGAAAGCACTGGGGAGTGACCAGCTGTGAGCTCCCTCTGCACTCCCTGTACATCTACTGGAGGTGGGAGGTGATAAAATTCCCCATTTCTGTCCATTTCCCACTTCCTTCAAGGAAATAAAAATGCCCCATAATTGTTGTGGCCACACTGATTGAAACATCAGCATTTCCATCCCAAGCTGAAATATTTGCTTTATTCCCAAAGGCTTCATGTTTGCTGAGCCTTTCCTATTGTCCTGGTGAGAGCTTCCTCCCTTGGGGGGCTGCCTGCTCTGCTCCTCCAACTCCCACTCCCCCTGCCAAATTGGGCACTCCTCTTCCTCTCCCTCCTGCCACATCCCTCCATTTCCAATTTCACAACCAAGTTTTATTCCTGCCCCTTTTCCCTACTTATTTTTCAGGAGAAAAAGCTGTTGGTTTTATGCTGAGCTATCGACCCAGGCTGTCAGGCCGGCAGCTCCGTGAAGGTAGAGCAGTCCCAAGGCTCAGGATAACAAAGAGCCATCCTTTCCCCGTACTCTGTGTTCCCTGCAGCTCTGCTGGAGACTTCCTCAGGCAACAAGAAGTCTCACGGCCCGGCTGCAGCTGAGTCTGGCAAGTGTTGCTGTGTGAAAAAATGACAATCTATTTTTTTCTTTTCCACTGGTCGCCAGCTGAGCAAAGGCTCCTGGTTCCTTCTGCTCTTGGAGAGCTGAAAAGGTGACCTCTGATAAACTTTCTGGGCCACCAGCCTCTTATACTCACTGCCACTGTGCACTGTAGACAAGGGCCACAACTTGGTTACCAGCTGCTCCAAAAATCCTCTCCCTTACTCAATGTCTCCCTTTTTTCACCTCAGTGCTGGCCAAAAATAGTGTGGGGACAAGTGTTTGTGACATACATGATCTTACATGCAAAAAAGTATGCAATTCTGACCAAAGTAACTGAAATCTCAGGAAGACACAGCCAGAGAAATTTCACCACCAAGTTTTCTGTAGGGAACTCTTCTCAGTGGAGTCGAAGGCATTTTGCTCTTTGCAACAGCCATCCAAAAAAAATAAAAGATTGTTTCCCAATAGTTTCAAATGTTGAGGATAATTTACTGTAGGGTAGGTTTTCCCATGATGTACGTGGGCTGTACATTCAAGAGAGTGTGTACCTGGGCTCCAAACTTGGCTTTCAAGGTGTGAAGAGACAAGAAACACCGTAACAGTGGAGTGTTTTGTTAACTGCGTCCAGTTTTTCTCCTGTTTGGTTGGCCCAGCAATCTATTTGTGGATAGATTGCACCAATGTTCAAGTATCCACAAACCCCCTGCCATGAGCAGGGACACCTCCCACTATCCCATGTTGCTCCAACCTGGTCATGGACACTTCCAGGGATGGAGCAGCCACAGCTTCTCTGGCACCCTGTGCCAGGGCCTCCCCACCCTCATAGCCAAGAATTTCTTCCTGATATCCCATCTAAGTCTGCCCTCTCTCACTCCATGCCCTTGTTCCCTCCTGCCTGGTTCTGCCCCGTGCTTGCAGAGAAATAGAATGTCTGTGCTCACTCTATTCTTTTAAATCATAACTTCCATCAGTTACAGCACCGCTGTCAGCACCATTCTTATATGTACCTTGAAAACATTGTTGCTCTAAGGATTTTCTTTTTTTTTTAAGGTTTTGAGCAGTGTTTTCCTGTTTCAGGTACAATACTTAATTTATAGTGGAGATATTACTTCAAATAATATAACATGAACACAGTAAAACATAGAGGTGAAAAAGCACAGCTAAAGGGACACATTTATTTTATGTCCCAGATATTGTCACTTTTTCCTTGCTATTTGAATTCTCTCTTCCCTCAGTGTTGCAGATTTAGCTTTGATCCATCCCAGCAGAATCAATAATCTTTTGTAAAAATTTCTTTTCAGTCTAAGCCCTTTCTGTGATAACAACTAAAACAGGGTGGAAAGAAGATTTGGATTATATTTATGTGTGAGTAGACTATTGATTTCACAGCCCAGAAAATGAAAAATAAGATGAAATGTGTGTGTGATTTTTAAATTTGATCGGTAGAAGAGGATCAGGATGAAGCCAAGCACAAGTCAGTGGGGAGTGTGATTCTGCAGGGACTCCAACCACCTCAGAAAATCAACTTGCAGTGTTTGTATGACAGGAATTCAGCTTTCTGTACTCACTGGGTTTTCTCCAAGGAATATTTTCAGCCTTTTTAATTTACCTTTCTTCCATTACCTGCACATTATGGAGAGATTGCATATGCACCCTGGTTTACAAAGGATGATTCTTGTCTTGACACCTTTGTTCTTACCTCTCCTTCACCAGCTCCCAGCTTTGATCCCACTTGTTCAACAAAGGACTTTCCTCTGTGGAGGGTGGAGAACTTGCAGCAGGTTCTTCTCTGAACTTCAGGTTTTCTGTGATGAAGAAAACATACTTGCTTCTGGCATAAAGTCCTTGTATCCCACCCCCAGCTGCTCAGACTGCTTCTCATTCCAACCAGGACTTGGCTCCTCACAGCAATCATGAGGCAGATTGGTCTGAAGGGAACGGCGATGCCTGTCTGACACTGGGCTGGGAATTTTTGCTTCCTTTTCCTACTGTAAAGCATTCTTCTTTCCCCAGCCTGCCCTAAAGAATCTAATTAGTGGCTTAATTACCACCCCCATACCATGCCCTAGCTGACCTTTGCTGGCTGGTGTTCTCAGTCTGCCTTCCCTTGTCAATATAATTTTGGGTCATAGGTCTGTGAGGTCTGTGCTACTTCCTCTGAACATCACGACGTCACTGCGCTCCACTCAATGGTTATTTTCATTCCCTACTCCAATAAAACTGAACTGTGAAAGCACTGTAAATTTTCAACCTCGAGAGGCTCTTCATTAAGCAACAAATAACTCTCTGCACCTACTTGGTATTAGCCTCCTGTTAGCTGTTTGTCACACGACGTGCCTTCCTCCCCGCTCAGCCTGCTGTGTCGGTTCCACTCAGCTGACAGAGCTGCTGCTTGCCAAATAATTGCACATTATAGTCTGCTTTCTGAGCCTTTGACTTTGATATAAAAGCGACAGCACCATTTTTATCCTCGGTGAATTTGGTTCAGAGACTCACTGCGTTATCTCACCGCTGTTATCAGATGTCAGTATTTCACAGGACTGGATCCCAATCCCTATCCTACAGGAGTAGTTCCTTGTGGCTTCAACACCACTGCTGTTGCTAGTGGTATTTCCACACAAAGAGGTGCTGTCCAAAATAATGAGCTACATTTAATGCCTCCATATTCTGTCTCTGACACTGTCCCACCAGGACAGCTGGCAGCTGGGGTCCCTCTACAGCCCAGCAGCTCCATGTCTTGGGAACACTTTGAGCTCCCACTCCTTTGCAAATCCTGCCTTGGCCTCAGGTTAAGTGGGATCACAGCTCTCTGATAGGTGCGTTGTTAATTTCCAAGCCACAGTACATCTAAAAGCCAAGCACCACCCTGGGAAGGATGTCATAAAACAAACATTCTTTCCTGCTGAAATGCATTATTAAAGTCTCTACCTTATAAATCCTGAGCAGATAACACTCTCCATGGCACCTTGTAAAATAAGCAATTTTCTGCTACCGAGGCAACAAATTCTTTTTCTCAATCCTATCTAAACTCCACCAACACTGTGACAGACACAACACTGCATCTGAGCTTGTTTTTGACAGCCTCATACATTTCTAACTCTGTCAACAAGGATAAATGTTTGAGGCTTTTCACTTTAAAGACCTCTGGAGCAAAATGGACTTTCTGAGACTGGTTTCACCCTTTGTGTCTACCAGATTTATGTCATAGTGTTTCCCACCATTTCCACCACTGTTCATTGCAAGGTAGAATTTAAGTGCTAAGATCAAATCTGGACCAAGTTGCCTTTTGAACCAAGGGAGTGAGGCTGGGAGTAGAAAGATAGACATCACAAGTTGCCAAAAATAAGTTTTTTTACTCCCAGAATATGTCAGGATGAAGTTCATTGTGTACCACATCCTCTGGGTGCTGCTGGGGTAAAAACAAGGAATATCTGCCTGGTGTATCCAACAGCCCTTGCTGAGACAGACATGGAGCAAGACTTGGACCAGTCCAGTTTTGCAGCAGCAGTGTTTGAGGTGGCATATTAATTTTGACCACATTTTCTAGTTTCCCAATGCATTGTCAATGTTTCATTTTATAAGATGTTATTTTCCTTTTTTTTCTTTAGGGTTTTTTTTAATGTAGCACTACAATACTATTTCTTGATGATTATTGCATCAGCAAAAGTTAACATTTTATTCTAGTTTGGAATAAGAAGAAATTAAGAAACTCCAACATTCACCTACAAAATTAAACTGCAATTTTCTAAATAGCTCTAATCAGCTATCAAGAACAATGTCTTATTTTCATCCATGATGAGCCCATGCAGGTATACAAATTTCTCAGAGAGAGGTCTATGGGATCACTCATTTCAGAAAACGGTAATATGTCTGTCTTTTGTTCATTTCCAGAGCAATCAGGAGACTTAACTTAGTAGTTCATTGTTATTTTTCTGCTCTTTTGTGCACAGAGTGTATCTCCTGTGTATTGAGCAGCTGCCAGCAAAGTGTTCAACATCAACAGACCTTACCAAGGTTCATATGTGACCACAGACTTTAAATACAGACATTTCCTTTTACTTTTAGGGCTGCAGTTAAATTCAAGAAACCTTTATCTACGTTTTCATATATTCAGGGACCAGCCTGAAACCAAAATAAATTTGTTTCATATTATGGGGGGAAAAAATGGCTTGTTCTCCAGCTCAGCAGAGACACATCACTCAGCATAAATCTTTCATGCTAAAACCCTCATTATCAATACGTAATTCCCAAGAAGAAGAAAAAATACTTTGGTTTCCCTCCTCATCCTCACAACTAATTTTAGGATTGACCACTTTCCAGTGTTGCTTTTCCTCTGATAAAACTTGTACGAAGCTGCTTTCCTCATGTCTGAGGAAGAAACCCAGGACCCATGTCCATGAGAAAGGATCCACAGTGTCACTCAATCCTGCCGTGAAAACCAATTAAAATTCCTTCATAGGAAGGAACTTGGGGTTGGTTTGGTTTTTTTTTTTCAGTCTGCTATCATAAATAATAGCAAGGAAAAACAACGTTTTCAATTTGTGCAAATGCCTTGACAAAGTTGTGCTTCATCCTTGTATAAATATTGCTCCTGAAACGCTGCCAAGGAATGGCCTTGAGTGTCTGCAGCCAAAAAAACCCAGACCTGCTCCTATCTGAGCCCATGAGACCTCTGTATAATTCATGTTTGTGGCTGATATTCCAGCTCTTCAAAAATTGCCTCTGAGCCTCTTCTGACTGGGAATCCAGACTGCTGTTCCCTGACTTCTGTGTAATATTTTGGGAGTCACGGCAAGTTTTGCAAGGGAAAATACTTTTACTGGAGAAACGGAAAAACTTGGAGAGAAAGGCCAAGCCTTCAAATAAGCAATTCCTTTCCAAACACTCAGACTTCCATGCCTGGATGCTTATCTGTTCTTTTACAGTAATCCAATAAAAGATAAACTCTTTCCCCCTAAAAGCCATTACTTCACTTAAGCCCTAGACCATCAGGGCTAAAATAACCCTGGCTAACTATAAAAAATGATGATGGAGATAAGGAGAAGGGAATCTGTTTAACTAAAGAGGGATAAATTTATACAGAATGAATAGAAATGTGATAGCTCTGTTGCATAACCTGGCTGTATTCCTCATTTCAACTTCTCCAGTGGTTGGAGCCTGCATTCAAGTGGGGAAGGGAGTGTAACTCCAGGCAAAATCCAGTTGGAGATGGTATTTGTAGGATGTGTCTCAGCTCTGAAGTTTTCACTGAATCTCTGGCTCCCATATCTCATTTGATAGGAAACATTGGCTGTTAGGCACAATGCTTTTCCCAATGCCTCTGGAAACAGGAAGGTGTAATTAAATTTCATGAAAGGTGATGTGAGAATAAACAGAAATTACATGCTTTCCAAAAAAACAGGCTGAAGCTTGAAAGCCTGCAGGCATTTTATGATTCTGACATTTCATAACCCATGAGCTTGCAGATTTGGAGAAAAAATTACAGATGTCATTGAATTTTAAAAGCTCATAGGTTGAGCTCCTTGATTTTGATGAGGTGTCCAGACTAGATTTTTCATTCCAATATAGTGCTTCTCTATATTCCAACCTAAAATTTATAAATCCACATGGAGGGTGAACTGTTGAAGAACTACCTATTGTTTTCCTGAGTAGGAGAATCACCTCCTCTTATGCCAGGACATGTGGGAATGGCTGTAAACTGCCAGAGGGCAGAGTTAGATGGGATATTAGGAAGAAATTCTCCCCTGTGTGGGTGATGGCACTGAGGAGCTGTGGCTGCCCCATTCCTGGAAGTGTTGAAGGCCAGGTTGGGTGGGTCTTGGAGCAAACTGGGATAGTGAAAAGGTGTCCCTGCCTGTGGGAAGAGCTTGAACAAGATGAGCTTTAAGATCCTTTCCAACCCAAACCATTCTGTGATTCTGTGATGAGCAGGCTCAGAAGAAACCTCCAAAAATAGCTTAAAAACCTTCTAAATCTCGATCCTGAGTCTTCACTGCAAACAAGACTTGGACATTGTGCAACTTATCGCTGCTTTAAAAATACATGGCTTTTGTACAGCAGACACATGCAACTGGTTCCTTACTCTTACAGATATCTGCAGATGGTTTGGGGATCATAAAACCTGGAACAGAGCACATTCCTGAACATGCTGTCTAGTGCCAAGGAAGGTAAATGCCAAGGAATTTTTAGTTGCTCTGCTGTAGCCAGTGCTTTTAGTGTCTCTGCTACAGCAGTCAATAGACATTTGCATGAGCAGATCTGACATTATAGCATCTGCCTGCATTGAAAAGACTCTGATGTAAGGGGTTTTTTTCCAAATCTTTGTTGTTGTCCACATACAGGAAAAAAAATCTAGTTATGGTTCACTGTAACACTAAATGTTAAGCTCTGACGTTATATACAAACTCCAGTAGTTAGAAGTGCAACAGACAGGGAGAGAGAAAACAATCTATTTATAATGGAAATCCACAAAAAAAAAAAAAAAAAAAAAAAAAAAAAAAAAAAAAAAAAAGAGAGAGAAAACTTAAAACCCAAACTTTGAGAGAGGAAGGCTGCCGCATTTTCAAACAAACTGACCCAGAAACTTCCAGGNCTCTTTGGTTTTATATGCAACCCAGTCTCACGGATAAGTGCAGTGATATCCCATAGAATAACTTTTCAAATGCCAAGAAGGCAAAATATTTTGTTGCTATTGTTCTTTCACTGGTTTTCCATAGTAGTTGCTATTTTCTGTGGGAGGAGGAGAGCAAACACAAGTCTCCATCCTACAATGGCTTCCACGATTCACAGGTATAACTTTGTCATGTCAATGTAGTTCAGAGAAATAAAAGAATTGAAATTGTGCAGTTCAGTAAGTTAAATTTTTCAGGATAAACTGAAGAGAATGTCTTCCTATTAATTAAAAAGTTCCTATCTACGCACAATAGATTAAGTATTATAAAGACCAATGTGATATCTGAGGTGTCTGTCTAATCCAAGCATTTCTCTGCCCCTGTAGTGACTTCATTATTTAGATTTTCCCCTCACCATCTGTTGTTGATACCTCCTCCATCACTGACCAAAAAAAAAATTAACCAAGAACAACCTGGTCTAGTGGAAGGTGTTTCTGGTCAGGGCAGATGCTTGAATAGGATGAAATTATAGGTCCCTTCCAACACAAACCATTCTGATTCTCTTCTATGATGATGTATTACTTTTAGGACACTTTTCCTTTATGATTGTACCTCCCTCTGCAAACCCCCAGCACCGAGACTGTAGTTCTCAGTTCTCTTCACCCAAGTGATTCTGTGTAAGTTCTATATATCTCTTTGCCAGGGACATTTGCTACAAAAAGTAGTTTAATTTTAGTTAGAAAGCTGTGCTGATGAGTTTTAAGTGTGGGCAAGGCCTTAGCTACAAGTTATCAGTAGACATCATTATGGCCAACCAATTGAAATAGTTAAATTATTCTGGGTTTTAAGTTCAGGAAATAGTGAAAGAGTGAAATTGTTGCAGGAAAGCATATTTTACATAATGCAGCTCTCAGCCCTGAACCAAAAACACTGAGAATAGCCTGGAGGAGATCAGTGTCTTTCATCCAGTTCCAACAGAGTCTGGAAATACTCACATTTAAATTTGTTAACCATCCTTTAACCTTTACTCCCTTTTCTTTCTATCTACTGTGGTCTCTCCACATGCACCTCCTTCCTTTTAATTTTCCTATTTTCTTTCAATAAAACAAGGGGAGACCACTATGATGATTTCCCCCAGACTCAGTCTCTTTAGGATGGGTTTGCTACAGGCAGAAGCACATTTCTGTGCTGCCACTATTGCTTCTCTGCTTGACACAGTGACCTGGTAGATGGTTTCTCAACAGCCATGAAATCCTCTCATTGTGCTTATTGCCTGTACCTGCTCCCCTGTGCACAGGATCCCGGCTTTGCCTCCCCTTCCCCAGTGCAGCCTGGATAACCAGCCCTTGAACAGGGTTTTTATTGCCCTGGGAAAACTAAAAACACAAACCCCACAAAACTGTGGCTCCCATGCTGTCTCTTTGGCTGAGCATCTTTGCATTTCCAGCATCCAGGCCCTCTCTGAAATCCACTGAAAGGGTTTTCCTCTCTCTTGCTTTGCAGCGTCACAGCAACGGGGAGCTGAACAATTTTACAGCCTAAAAGATCCTCTTCCTGCAGGGCTGCTCAGTTCAAAGTTCAACAGTTCAACAGTAGTGTCAAAAAAGGTACCTGAGTGTGGGAACCTTTCTCTAATAAGTGGTATCTGCCACATCTGTGGGTCACAGCTAGCCTGGGAGAGGAGAAAAATTATCCCTTCAGAGTGCTTTCCAAATGAAAAAAAATAAAAAAATGAGTGTGAGCAACACATCCTTGACACTTGCATGGTATTTGCTGTCTCCGAATAATTATTTTTAATAAAAAAGTGGTTAATCCTCTAAATGAGCTCATTACATGCTGAGCCCTTGGGTTTACAGTTAGAAAACCAGAAGAAAGTGAAGAGTAAAAGTCAGTCTTGTCCTTTGTTGTGCTCCTGATGAATGCAGAGGGTATCACAGCTTTGGAGAAATGGCCAGGCTGGGACAGCAGCTCTGTGCCATCTTCATCCATGAGCACCACCAGAGTCAGTAAATGGTCTGGGAACAGGAAACAAGCTGCCAAACAGCACCAAAAATTGAATCAAGTCTGATTTTCCTTATACCTTTTTCTGGCAGGCTGTGCACAGTGTTTGAGTGCTGAGCTGTACCTGGATGCATAAGAGGCACATCACGTTTCAGAAAGAGGTGTCACATCCCACATGGCCCCCTGCTCTCACATAACCACCTTTCTAAGCATGTTAATGTTGTTGCTCTTCTTAGGAAGTTTTAATTCCACTGTTAATGGTTTTACACACTCGTACATAGCCAGGGATATTGCCCTGAGGAACTATTCACTGAGAAAGGGTTCAAGAAGCCAAACTGATGACAGGAGAGAGTATGGTTTTCTTGTAGATTCAGATAAACCATACTAATGCCACACATTGTGTCATTATCACTGCTCCCTCTTTGAAATTATTGTCTCTGTGGGCTGGATTCCTTCAGCAGGTAGAGAAAAGGGAAGGGAAGGGAAGGGAAGGGAAGGGAAGGGAAGGGAAGGGAAGGGCAATACATGCTATGACAATGCCAGTTTTCCTACTTGGCAGAAAGCCCAAGAGTTCTGCATCTGACAAGACAGCAAAAATTCGGGGGGCAGCAGACTCAGAGATCTTTGGAGCTGGACTTGGAGTGAGACTAGAAAATTCAGCCCTATTTTGTTACTCATTCCCATGGGACCGGTGCAGTGCGAGCCACTGTCAGACTTCCAGGACAAATGCTCGTCTGTGCAGCAAGAGGGACCAAGAGCCAAGAGTGTCTCCATCCATCCTGCCAGAGTGACATTCCCAGGAGGGGATCAGCCCTTGCACAGGGAGCCAGGGGTTTGCTGTGTGCTGGAGCAAGGAAGTGCTTCCACCGAGGGTCATTGCCACTGTGTCTGATTTCAGATGCAGAAGGAAAGCAGCTCGCATCTTCCCCAAACAGACTTCGGTGGGGTCACCCCTGGGTCAGCACAGGCTCGTTTGCACTGGAGGAAAGTGCACCCTCTGCAAGCCTACCTATAATTAAAGAGCTGCAGTTCCTATGTGTGTATTCTTCAAACATCTGTAAGTATAATTACAGCAATCACTTAAACAGCTTAATATGAGGAGGGCGTTCTTTTTCAGCGGGAGATTGCTTTTAATGGCTCTGTGTACAGCAGAGTTTGCAGATAAGGCCAGAAGTGCACACAATTATCTCTGTGCTGGCACCTACTATACTTAAACCAACATTTTCAGGCTTTTTAGTTTACTCCATCGTGACTCCCATTCCTGTTAATGCTTAATCCTCCATGCACTGCCTTAAAAATTAAACATGCAATCCTGAGACTGGACTTTCACTACCCAATTACCCTGTGAGGATGCTGTAGAGCTCAGCCCCGTTTCCTCATATCTTCCCTCTTCACTGCTTTGATGTGCACTGTTAGTACCCTTTTGTTAGTGAGGGGTATATTTTGTTGGGTTGTTTGGTTTTTGTTTTTTTTGCAAGAGCTACTCTATTTTGGCCAAAACATGGGCTATGGTATCTGTAGTGTGGCAAAGGGTGTTCAGAAGGGAACTGAATGTAATTCCTGGCCACAGTACAACTCCCATTTCCACAGTGTCCAGCTCTCTCCAAGACTTTCAGTAAAGCAGAGTTGTGGGGAACTATTTGATGTCTGAGACGTGGTTCTCACTTGAGAGATTTTTCAGCCTGGAAAAAGAGATTAAGGAACCAAATTAAAAATGTCTAAAAATCTGAGCTGTTTTCCAGGGAATTTATTTTTAACTCTATTCATTTTCTCTTTCCTGCTTGCCTGTAATATCACCCTCTTCCCAGCTGGGATATTTGCATCCTCATAAAGAAACCATTGCTTCATAGAATGGATCTGAGGTGTACAGTAAAACCCAAAGCTTGGGACCCACCTGGAGACGATTTGGGGGAAGAAGAAACCAAACACAGGTCCTCTCTTAAGACAGGGCTCCAGTTTTCACTGGAAATATTGCATGATCCCACAAGGGTGGGAGTGCCTTTGCTGGGAAAGGCACTGCTAAACTTGAAAGTAAAATGTGGAACTGTAAAGGTTTATTGCATACACAAAATCTGCAACTATTTTTTTTAGCATGGCAAGCAGACAGAAAGAAAAAAGCATCTGACTAAATAAGGGTCTGGCTTACAAATAAAACATTTTATGAACAAAATGTTTTCTTGCAGGAAGTGGTCAAGTCTGGGTTGTGGGGGAAGATACAGAGGGGTTTAAAGGTCAGAGATCATAGAATCATAGAATATCCTGAGTTGTAAGGGATACACAAACGTCATTGAGTCCAACTTCTGACCCTGCACAGGGGAGGGTAGATATTGACATGACTGAGAGTGGAGAAGGAGAAATCAATGTACCAGTGGTTGCAAAAAACCAGATATGAACACCCAGAGAGGTTAGAAGGAGAGGACACAGAGGAGGAAGCTGCTCAGTTTGTGGGGCTCATTTGCTCCTGTTTGCCTGCAAGGTGGTGAGTTCTGGAGGAATGAAATGCCAGTTCTCCTGCTTTCCAAACAGATGAGCACATCCTGGTCCCCAGCAGTGCAGGAGTTTTGGTTTGGATTTGCAATATTTTTTGTCTCTCATGATAACATTCCGTAGCAGATGATCCCTGGGTGACTGCATCCACTTCCTGGCGTGATTCCTCTTGTGCGTGTCCCTTCCTGTGTCACGGCCGAATTCTCATCATCACACACACCAGTTGCAGAATCCAGCCCCTATTCTTCAGCCCACTGAAAAGCAGTCCATGTCCAGCTGGCTTGTCCCTGTAGCAAATGTGACCCGTGGGGCTCACAGATCACGGAATTTCCACTGCTGCACTGCCTCACAGATCTCCTTCCCCATTTCCCATGAACAGACCAAGCCACTGTCTGTGTTTGGAGCAAAGGAAATGCTATGGCCATCTCCACTGAGTGAAGACATGCTTGAGATGGGACAAGAGAAACACCTCAATGACTTCCCTGTAGCTCTAACTGCATCTGGACAGAGCCTGTGGAGGCAGACACAAGGGCACATGAGACTGGTAGTGCTGCTGCTCTTCTGGTCCACGATAAATAAAACACCCAGGTGGGATGGATTTTGTCTCAGTGAGTCTTTATGGTCACATCCAGGCCACCTGATGCAGCATGGTGACTATCCTATGGCATCAAAGGTTTGGAGAGTGAAGATTTGTGCTGGATGATCCCACTGCCAGCTGTCCAACCTCTCCTGGTGCTCAGGAGATAGGAGCTGTCATGGCACTTACACACCTCTGCCCCTGGCAAGGGAAATGATCTTTATGATATCATGTGAGGAACATTCATCCAAGACTTCAGGTTTAGGCTTCTTTTAGAGTCAATGGGAAGCAAAGGATGGCAGGAATGGCCCCAGGGAAGTTTCTTTCCATGGAATCTATGGAGGCTTTAGAGAGATCTTAAACTCTAAATTAATTTTAGCTGCTTGAAGATAGCCAAGACATGTGTTGCTCTCAGAGTATGAGCTTTGAGTATGACCTGTTTTGTTTGCTTTGTCCCCACCCACCAAAGCCTGAAAATATATTTTAAAAATTGTGTTCCCTGAAGTTTTGAATGCAAGAATTGCATCCTAGTAGTCACAATGATGTCACACAGCCTTAGAAAAAGTAAAGATAAATGTCTTTTAGATCGCTGAAAGATTTGGACTATCAGAAATGGCACTCGCCTGTGTCTGATGCTGAGCCCTATTTCAGTTTGTTCTTCTGAATCCAGGATAGGAACAGACTATTTTTCTATTGATCAAATTGGGAGGCATTTTCACCCAATTAATTTTTGCCTGTAAGATCAATGAAAGCTAGAAAGCACATAAATTCTTCTGCTGTAGTTGCATTTTGAGTGGGTTCTGTTTGGAAGAAGGTGGTTATGATTAGCAAGTATTTTAAAAGAATATAATAAATACTGTGTAAATAAGACATGCCCAATGTTTTGCTTTAT